>VUQS01000042.1:11200-34161 GCA_015108495.1 Heterochromis multidens | reverse complement strand
AAAAAGAGTGTTTTTTTTTTTTTTTTTTTTTTTTTTTTTTTTTTTTACAAGCTAGAGACAAGTAGCAAAGGAGGAGCAAAGGGAAAAGGAATGCAGCTGAAAATAGAGTTATACAGAGAAGTTGTATAAAGTCAGTTTCTGTAGCTCATCATAAGCTGTAATTTCAAAACAAATCCAAGACGCCTGGCGTTTTTCATCACTCAAACCACCTGCAGAGGTAGTCAGATACAGACAACTACCGAAGCCAATCTGCCAAGCATTTTACCAACAAAGTGTGTAATCAACAATATGAACATTTAAAAAGCTATCACGCATGAAGCTCATGAGCAAGCAAACCCTGATGTGTTTGTTATAAATAAATAATAAAGAAAAACACAACATCAGAGTAAAGCAGAGGGATAAATGTCTCCCATTACAAAGATAAAGATGCAACCTCAAAGTCAAGGCGCCTTAAGAATGTAACGTTCATGTAACGTAAGGTGGAAGCATTATCTGAATATCTGAGTAAGACTGAAAAACATACCCTTTAAGGTCAAATGAAAAAGTGCCAAAAGCACAAAAATGCAAAAGGGGTGACTTACTATGGTGAAGTTCATGACTTTGAGGATCCAGATAGTTAGTGCCAAGTTGATCAGGATCAGGATCATCAGCAGCAGGACGAAGAAGTAAAGGCAGCGTTTCCTCCAGCCATATATTCCCACTTTGTACACTTGTGGTTTCTCTGAACTCTGGACATTGTTCCTATGAGTGCACTGTTCTTGGGTCATCTGAGAGGAGACACAGAGAATAAGAAACAAAGGATTATGGCTGAGGGCAGCATGCTGACCTTAGTGTTACTGCTAACAAGACTGTCTTTTTCTGTTGGGCATGCTGACAGCCTGGTTTGAACTGACAACATTGTTTATTTGGATAGCTTTTACTGGGCAAATAATTATCATGAAATACTGTGTTTTTGTCCCCTGTGGGCTGGTGTTTCATCTGAAGAGAAGATTACAGGGCATCTGCATAGTTAAAGCTGCATTACAGCTGCTAGTTAGATCTTTAACGAGTTAAAGATCTGTAAAAGGCAAATAAAACCAAACAACACAAAACCAACTACTTAAAACATCAGAAATAAAAAATAGATATCCCTCTTCCAGCAGCTCTTCCTCTCAATTTCAGGGCCCACTCCTCAAATAAGCATACCATGTAGTAGTCAGTGTGGTAGTAGTCAGTGTGTTGCAGTTGTGTGCTTCACAACTGCAAAAAATAGTCAATTCTGACACGCTCCCAGAGGCCTGTACTATAAAGCAGGATTTGGGACTTAGCAGGATAACTTCAGGTTTAACCCTGGGATTTAAATGCTAAAAAGGTAGTTAAATTTTTAGCAGGCCAGATGTGTCGCATTGTAACTTATGCTGCTCAGGTGACCTGCTACAGAGCATATTATGTTCCAGATAAGAGATCAACATGTGCAAAACCATCACTTCCTGACCAATCACCTGTTTTAGTGACAGTTTTTGTCTTTCCCCGATGACCAATAAGAAAAATGATCATTCCATTAGATGATGAATGTGGATTTTTTTAGGCACTAGTTGATTCCCCTTGTGATGGACTGGCAACTGGTCCAGAGTGTACCCAGTCTTTCACCCTATGGATGGATGGATACTTTATCCGCCACTCACCCTATCCTGATGTCTTGGTGGTTGCAACCAATTTCAAAGCCATTTCATTTTTCTGTAAATCTTAATAAAGCAATGTAATCCTAAAACATGGCACCTAAGTCTTATACTTATTGACTTTAAATAAAAATTGCAAGTCAGCCTACTTACTGGTTTGAATTCTGTTTTCATATTTGTTCTTTAGTTGCTCTCACCACAGGAGTACCTTAATATAAAGCATTATGTGTTATGTGTTTAACCTCTTCAATTTTTTTTAACACTGTAGTTTGATCTTCTTTGCAAAGTAAACTGCTCTGCTGCCAGTAGACATGTTTATGATTGGTCACATGCTGGGAAACCCTGGGTTGACTTATCAAGATGATAAACACCTGTGTGTGACTGCTTGGCAATTGCTGGGTAAGTGGAGGAAACTATATCCTGGGTATGCTGAACTTGCTTCATAGTGCAGGCCCCAGCTGAAAGTCCTCTGCTCAACCCATGCAGCACCACATGTTAAACTGTACACTCACCTGTAACTTCATCAGATATACCTGTTCAACCGCTCATTAACAAAAATATCTCATCAGCCAATCACATGGCAGCAACTCAGTAAATTTAGGTATGCAGACATGGTCAAGTTGACCAACTAAAGTTCAAACAGAAAGGTGATTTAAGTGACTTTGAACGTGGGATTGTTGTTGGTGCCAGATGGGCTGGTCTCTGCTACACAACCATCTGTAGGATTGGTTCGAAAAAGAGAAAATACCCAGTCAGCTGCAGTTCTCTGGGTATTTTCTCTGGGTGAAAATGTCTTGTTGATGCCAGAGTTCAGAGGAGAATGGCCAGTCCCCTTCAAGCTGATTGGAAGGCAACAGTCATTCAAATAACTACTTGTTACAATCAAGGTATGCAAAGCTTCTCTGAATACATAACATGTCCAACCTTGAAGCACACCATACTGGCTGCCAGAACAGGAAACTTCATGCAGGCTCACCAAATATTAGTCTGATGAGTCTGATGAGTCTCAATTTCTGCTGCGACATTTGGATGGTAGGGTCAGAATTTGCTGTAAACAACATGAAAGAACAGATCCATCCTGCTATATATCAACGGTTCAGCCTGGTGGTGGTGTTACTGGTGTGGGGGATATTTTCTTGGAACCCTTTGGCTGCCTACCTGAGTATTGGTGCTGACCATGTTCATTTCTTTATGACCACAGTGTACCCATCTTTTGATGGCTGCTTCTAGCAAGATAACGCGCCATGTCACAAAGCTTAAATAATTTCAAACTGGTTTCTTGAACATGATAATGAGTTCACTGTACTCAAATGTACCTCACAGAATGCCAAAGAATTACGGCAGTTTAAAAGACAAAAGGGACTCCAACTAAGTACCAGCAGGACGTAACTAATGAAGTGGTGGGTTGGGGTTATTCGACTTTTCAGCACAGTTACTATGGATTTCTTATCTAATGACATAGAAAACATGCTGCTTTGGTTCCACTGACGCAACATCTTTCAAACTGTAATGGTGAATGTTTTAGCATTCTTCAGACAAGGAACAAAATTTCTATTCATCACAGTCCAATAATCATTTATCTTTTAGCTCCTATTGGGTCTTCACCATCTCCTGAGAAAGCTATCTGGCTGTTTAGCTGCTAAATGTTCCACTGGTGCTGGTGTGAAACAGCAATAACAGCATCAGTTTACTCTAATCTGGCCTTTATGTATTCAGCCATTATTGCAGCCCCTTGGGGCTTCATGGTGGAGCTGACTATGATTGCTTGGATGCAGCTCTGCAGAGCCTCTGAGGAAAATGACTTTAAGATAAGAGATTGGACACAACTGAACATTACTACAAATAACATGCCATAAACATTCCTCTCACATACTCCTGTCCAGTAGCTTACCGTTGAGCCACTGATCGGCCACTCAGTCCTGGCACAATGAAAGAGAATTTAGTTAGCAATCGCATTGATTGATTACCCCATAAGTGGTCTATAACTCTATTATAACCCCTCTGCCCCAATGATGTGCTGATAGTGGCGATTAATGATGATTCTAATTGTCTGCATTTGATGATGAGGAGGCATTGTTCACTTCTAGCACCATAATAATGGCCTAATAACTCTGTGGAAAAATACAATTTACTGTCGGTCGTGCTTTGGAGTGCGTACCTCACACCACCAAAGCCAATTGTTTTTGACAACCACACACATTACCCGCTAACTGAAACAAATGGCACAAGACAGGGCCCCGATGAGAGAGTGCTGAAAGCTACAGAGGAGACTCCAAAAAACCAGTCAGCAAAAATGGGGAAATCTCATTGTGTATGGTCCGATTTTCATTTCTATTTGAGGGGAGATGCAGAGAAGCGAAGAGGTACAGCTTAGCAATGTCTAGGCTGATAGATAAGCTTGAAATAAGCACTAGGAGAATAAACAAAGCTAAGAGAGGCACAAAACAGTCCAAAGTGAGATTGTTCGAAAATAGCATTTGAAGTAGACACAAAAACCCACATGAAGCTCACTATGAGTCTTACCAGTTTTAAATATAAAAAAGCTGAAGCTTAATATTCTTGTGGCAGATTTTCTCTTTGTTTTAATGCCTCTGACCACCTTCCTTAATCTCACCTGTGAAGCTGTGATTGGCTCGTCTGCTTTTTTCAGCTGAGGAAACAACTATCAAGAAGCACGACACCAGGCACATTTTAGTTTCTGCAACTTAAGAAAACACCAGCAAATAGAAAAATGCTGCAAAAGCACACAAAACACAACAGAAGTTGAATAAAGCACAGTGGAAGTAGAAAAAAACAAAAGGTCACATAACACAACAGAAGTGATTTGGGGGAGACAATAACGTGACGGAACAGCTGCGGAAGTGACAGAAACTGAAACACGCAAAGGATTGCACTGAGATGCGCTTAAATGAAGTGTAGGATTTGTTGGTGTGAGGAAAAAATGCAAGGTAACATGTTTTAATTGCATCATTCATATAATACTGTAGATGCATGTTTGCTATTAGTTGTTTACCGCATCTGGTTCATCACATTATTGTCTCCCCTAAATCACTTCTGTTGTGTTTTGTGAGTGTTTTTATTTATGTATTTATTTTATTTCATTGTATTTTTTGTGAGCTTTTGCAGCGTTTATTCTACATCCGTGTTTTTTTCTACTTCTGTTGTGTTCTGTGTGCTTTAGCAGTGTTTTACTATTTGCTGGTGTTTTCTTAAGTTGCATTGCATTTGACCTCTCAGGGCCACCTTAGTTTGCCCCACATGGATAGCGAGAATGTTCTAAAAAAAAAAAAACCCTGACAATTCCAGGTGATTTAAAGGCTACATCTTGTGCAAATGGACATTTAGGCGTGATCAGCTGAAATAAAAGGTAATCAAACGCTCTGGAAATAATGGATGGCTCACTAAATGTAGATGTGTAGACTTTAACAGTAAAAGTGTAAATTTGCTATTGAAAACATCTTGTGTTAACCCTCTGAGATGCAGCCCATGGCAGACCTAATCCTAGACCTAACCCTCAAACCAACCCTAAATGTTTTAGAGAAAGGACAAAGGACTTTCTTGGAATTAATGTAAATAGGTTTTGATGTGTGTTGGAATGATTATTTGTTATCCCCTGATTACCAAGACTTGAGAGAACATTTTCAAAAGCTGAAAATGTCACATTCTGAGTTAGGGGGTTAGGGACGAGTGGTTAGAGTTACTATGGATCATTAAAGATGACTTAGACCTTACAGGCTTTTTAAACAAAAACACTCTTCGTGCACTAGACTTGAAAATCCACATAAAATGTCAAAGGAAGTCTGTTCATTTCACACTAATCCTGAGGTCTTTTAGCAGCTGGGATCACACCGCCAAGGGCTTGCGTGATGTACAGTCCAAGGAACTCTCTATAGCTCTTCCTGTCGGTAGTGGGCCTATGGAGGGTAGTCCAATCTGAAAATCACTCAAACCCCTCCACTACAGTAAGGTGGCATTTCATGGAGGGAAGAGCTTAGCCTCAAGGTGAATGTCAGTTTAGTCTATTTAGGATTTTATCGTCATTTATAGCCACAAGCAGTGAGTAGTGACCGAAAAAAACTAGGCTGCAGATACAAGCAACGGAAATGAGCTTCCAGCGAAGGGCTGCTGCTCTTCTGTGCCACCATGGAAAAGCTGGAGGAGGTGGCAGGGGAGAGGGAAGTCTTGGTTGCTCTGCTCAGAATGCTGTTTCCTTGATCTGAATCAGGATAAGTGGTAGAAAATGGATGGGTACAATTTCCAGTAGTTTATTACATTACTAGACTGGCAGACTGCTTCAAGGGGAACTGTAAATTCTCAACATGATGTTTTGGGCGAGGACATCGATGAGCATAAGATAAGAGTCAATTTTTTTTTATTTATTTTTTTACTGCAAGGTGCTAATTACAAACTGATACTGGTGCTGAAGGAGAGAAATTGTTATGAATTAAAGGACTAAACATATCCCAAAACTGGAGAGTGAAGGAAACATGTCTACTTTTCTTTTTTCTTTTTTTTTTCAATCTGGTCTACAGTAGATTTTTTTTTAATATAATAACAGGTTCACCCAGTATTATCTGGGGCTGACCTCGCAGTTTACCATGAGTGCCTGAATCTTCAGTTCAAAACATAAAACACAGCCACAAATACAATGACAAACAGCTGTACGAGCCAAAAGTGGCCCAGGCTGTTTGATCAGCTCTCTGGCAATATCCTCGCAGAGAGCCGCAGCCTGTGAGAGGGAATTAATAGTGTGTCTCATCCTGCATCACACTTTCTTTTCTGTTTCCATCTGCAAGAAGCCCTTCCAAATATGGCTGTGAGTCATGGCAGACAAACTGCTGTCCTGTCCAATCACCTGTTTCAGCAGAATCCAGTTCAAATGACAAGGCTACTCTGATATTTTTTTACACCAAGAAGCCTGATTATGAAAACACACACACACACACACACACACACTGCAAAGAAAAACAGAAAAATGAACCATTTCCTCTCTCTAGATTAGTTTTCTGATTTTTTTTCCTTCTCAGGTGTGACAGGCTCAGATAACTGACCCTAAAACTGATATGAAAGGAAAACTTCAAAATGAAACAGAGTATGTCAGTAAAATTTGTTAAGTTGAAAAAATAAAAAAGAAGTTTGTGCAACATTAAAGTTGTCAGAAAAAAAAATTGGAAAACAGCAGTGGATAAATCTCTGAAGTGAAATTGAGTTGAGGTGAATAAAGACAGTTTCTAATTCCCCAAATCCTAGTCCAGTGTACTTATTGGAACTGCTTAGCATGTCAGTATGCCACTCAACTTTCAATTTTATTCAGAAATAAAGCTAATATCATCTAACTGGAATTGATTCAAACAGATTTGACGTGGTTTTGTGCAGCCCTCACAAAATCTGGTTTGCATAAAATGGAACAAACTGAACTGAAAAAGTCCTCAAAGAAAAATAAAACACACACACAGAATGCTTCAGAAGTTGCCAAGCATCTCCAGGTGTTGTGGAGACGACAGCCTCAGCAGCTTGGCAGGAAAGCAACACTCCCAGTGACACCAGCATCAAGTCAGATGGAGAAGTGTGTGTGTGCCCAACCATTCATGTGTAAATGTGTCACATTTCAGAAAAAAAAAGAAAACCCTTGCATGATCTACACATTCTATACTTTTCTAGCATTTCTGCTTGGTTGGTGCTGATAAAAAAAAGTAAATCACAAATCTAATATATTTATTTTTTACGAGCTTATGTGCTCGAAAAGGATGAATGCTGTTCTGCCAAAGCTAAAATGTCTTACAAAGGTGAGGACCTCAAACGTGAAACATTACTTTGCGAAGTCCAGTTTTAAAGTCTTGAGATGAATGTTTTCATCATGGCCATTTTGCCGTTTTTAAACTGGATGTGATGAGAGAGAGGTGGATCTGACTGTGAAAGTGCACGCTCACCGGCTAACAGCTTGTCAATCACAAGTGGGCTTTTTTTCTCTTCTTTTTTAATATGAGCCCACAATTTCATTGGAAAAGTCTTTTCTATAGGAGACAACAAAGTAAACGTACATTTTTCTGCAACCCCCTGGTGGCTATTAGAAAGAATGCAGGTTAAGGGAACTTCTGCATTGGCTTCCCTTTTCATACCTGGAAGCTACATTCTTCTTTTCATCTTTTATACTGTGTATAGTTACTACGTTACACCAGAACAACTTGAATGCTCCTTGGCATTGATTCTCCAGAGCTGTTTTCACACATGAACTTTTGTGAGAATCGATTAGGGCCTTTTTCCACTGTTGCCCTTTCTTGCTTGAAGGACACAGATCGGAAATAGTCTGTGTGGTTTATGGAGGAAGCTGCCTGAATAGAGGAGGACAAATGATGCCCACTAGCTAGTTGTGAATTCAGCAGCCTATTAGTTTTCCTATTTGAACACCACTGCAATTCAACATGACATAGACCTTGTACAAGGAAGCTGGCAGGTTAAAGAGCAGCTAATGTTTGGTCTGACTGCTTTGGACATTTGCATTCTCACATGGGTGATGCCTGGGAAATGTTACTGCTGCAGTGCATGTTTAAAATGGTTCAAGACTCTGGAAGTCTTTTGGACCTTTAACTACCATCCTTCCAAAAAGATATCCCCTCATTTATTGCTTTGATGATGCTGGGGAGTACTGTCTAACATGTTGCGATTTTGTCACTGCGAGGGCCATAGCATATGATTCACATCACTGTCATCAGACCATTCAGGGAACATTCATGCCCTATGGATGGAGGCATTGTCATTCTGGAAGAGACCACTCTTATCAGTGACCTTTAGCTCTAAGGGGACAAGTGGATCAAAAACGTGCCAGCAAAATGTTCCTCAAAGCAGAACAGGGCCATCCGATCCCCTCACTGAGAGTCTACCACTCACCTGTCGAGAATATGGTGAACAATAACCACAGATTTTTTTTTCCACATCTCTGTGGGCCAGTGTCTTTGTGTTATTTTGCTCAACTAAACTCTCAAATGTGCATTAATATTTTTAAAAATGTGCTATATATTGCAAATCTACTATATGATATGCCTCTTTATGTAATCTGCATACGAATGTTCACACCCTGCAATAACATTCTCAGTCTCCTGAGAAAGGGTTACATCTGTTTTTCTTTACATATCACACTAATGCAGAAGCATCAGTGCTATGTAACATGCACTGTCAACCACAATAGCTCCAAAAGGAAATTATGTCACTTTAGTGAATGTTTATATTGAAACAAAAGCCAGTTAAACTACATTTGTGACTAAAACTCCTAGCATCCCTGCATTTATTGTTTCCCCACTAATTTCTTGGATCAGTAGAGACTTTGATTCATAACACAGATATTTGGACACAGTATCGAGTTTTAGGTCCCATAAACAATTACAGTAGAAGATGGACACGAAGCACAAAAACTGGATCATGTACAACACGTGGGAGGTGGGGCATTGTGTTTGTAGACATGCATATCTTACAATGAAGGAAATGGATGACTGAACAGAACATCATCAGTGTCAGTATTTGTAATAGATTTCTTAGTCTCTGTATCTTTCCAGAAAATTGGAAGCATGTTTTAAAAGGGTTGTAAAGTACAGCTGCAGTCAGTAAGAGAATGCATTTCTACATCAGCCTGACCAGCTCGATACTATTTCCAGGGCATCAAATACTGTCATTTTGTCAAAGTGGATGGCGTATCACAAATACATACAAGTCATTCTTTTTTTTTTTTTTTTGGCTGTGCCATGATGAATCAGGCTTATCGCAACGGAGAGACAGAATTTTCAATTGTCATCGCACTTTTAAAAAGGACCCACACTAAGGTCTAATAACAAGATTCAACCCTGAACCTCATCCTTGGTTTGTTTGTGTTTTTTTCCTGGACAAAATAAATTAATAGTTCTTGATGTTCTAGAAGATTTTTATTTTTCTGTCCACTGATTGCTTAGGATAGGATTGACATAGGATAACAATTTTCAAAAGCCACAAATCATATACTGTATTCAGATAGCATGGGCTTAGGTTTGGGAGTACTGAAACCAACAGGGATAAACGCATTAGGTGAGCATTATTTTTCAACATGCACTATTAATGTTTTAGAGAATCACATTTTAAGCCAAACCATGATTTTTTCCTAAATCTAATGAAGTAATTGCAAAAGTAAAAAGCCAATCAAACAAAAAGCAAACAACAAAGATTATAGAAAACTGGACTCCAGGCAAAAACTTTTAGCTACATCCACCACCACCCCTCCAACCTCAAAATGCAGACTTTTTCACTCTTTAAAAAAAGAACCATTATTTCTTGGTGTTCAGTTATTGAGTGTCAAGGAACCAACGCTGAAGGGCACCTTATTGTTTATATCTCAGAACACGTTGGCTTAACAGAGAGATGGAGACATTATTCAGAAATCTAAACTCAATAACAAATTGCTAATGGTTTTCAAAGCTTTATAAAGGTGCACATTGCTTTACTGGGCTCTTATTCCTTTACATTTACAGTATTACACCGTGGATCTACACTCCTCACAAAGTATATCACAAATCAAATAAATGCACTGTAGTGATGAAATATAACAGCTCTCTCCTCTGTGCTTTCTACACACTTTCCATCCATGCACAAAGAGTCCTGATAGCTTTCCAATAACCTCTTAGGCTACAGGCTGACTGAGAAACGAATATGGGGCTGGGTTCAAACAAAATAATGGCCACTCTCATCAGAGTGAAGGTGTGTGTGTGTGTGTGTTAAGAAAGTGGAGCTGAAGAGCAAGGGAGGAAGAAAATAAGTGGCAAATTGGAGGCAAATCAAAATCATTGGCCTTTGAGTCTTTTTCCCTTCACGGCTGCTTTCCAGTGGTGCCACTTGTTCGGCCAACTATTCAGTCAGAGAGAAAGAAGAAAACCCAATGGTGGAAAAACAAAGTCTGTCTCTGATTAGAGAGAGAAATGAGGTTTTACTAAATGTTATTGGTCATTCCTGCTGCCAAATAGTCAGGCAACTCCACATTAGGACTTTTATAGACAACATGTGGATCGGTACCAGGACCCGATGGCTGCTGCCAGTGGATAGGCTATTATTGGGGCTCGCATGCCTCCAAATGTCTGAATACATGGAATGGCTGACAGCCAGAGGGACTTTATTGGCCATTGCAATGTGTGAGTAAACAAGCAAGTGGAAATAAATTGTAATCAGCTAAATGCAAAGCAAACACTTCCCAGACTGTTGGTCTCTGAAATTAGCCTATTATGCTTTTCCCTATTTTCTGTCATATGCATGTACTGTTACAATGATGGATGCTCACATTAAACATGGTTAAATAATGAGGTCAGTGTACAAGTAATGCCAGGGAAGCTCAGGCTTTAGAATTTTATTTTTTCTTGGCTCTGTATGATTTCAAAGAGTGGAGATATCCTGAATATGATCTTCTCGGGAACACAGATCTGGCTGTGAGCACAGAAGCCACATGTATAAGCCAGTATAAGACAAATAAGGATTATTTTGAACTATGAATCATGCAAAGCTGCTCTAGTAGAGTCCATGAATAAAAAGAGCATGCATCAAGAGATTTTTTCAGCTTCTTTTGTAATATTCAACAACAACATCAGAGATTAGCAGTGATGCAGTGCAGGCCAGTGGAGGCAAAGAGCAGAAGAAATCTGATGAAACTCTGATGAAAACTGCCTCCTATCTAAACCTGCTTGCATCAGTACATTCAGGAAATGTCTAAAGAAACACATTCCTAATAAAATATGCAGTCACAAACAAAATATACAAAATATATTCAAACGATGATTAATATCAACACTATTTATGTTATTTAATGATATTACATCATCCAACTATTACAGCTATATAGTATAGAAAACTGAAAGAATACAAGACTGTTAAAAGGCCAGTGATACTCAACATGTAGGAGACTGTCCACCATCAAAAACTCTTTCCATGCCTTTCCATTAAAACAAAGGAACACTAGACCAGGGATGGCACCAAATGCTGTCTCCATAGTTGGAACCACTGACACCAGGGCTACTGAAAGAAATTACCTCGAGTTCTGGTAGTAATGCTAAGCAGTGGCTGGGTCTCAAACTTGTTGAAATGTGGGTTGGCCCTCAAAATGCCAGTCAGTACAGTGCCACCACACTGGTGTAAAAAAGGGATTCAATTCAATTCAATTTTATTTATATAACACCAAATCACAGTTGCCTCAGTGCACTTTATATTGTAAGGTAAAGACCCTACAATAATAGAGAGAAAACCTCAACAATCAGAATACCCCCTTTAAGCAAGGCCTTGGAGACGAGGGAAGAAAAACCTCCCTTTTAACAGGAAGAAACCTCCAGCAGAACCAGGATCAGGGAGGGGCAGCCATCTGCCGTGACCAGTTGGGGGTGAGGGGAGTGAGACGGGACAAAAGACACACTGTGGAAGAGAGCCAGAGATTAATAATAACTAATAATTAAATGCAGAGTGGTGTATAAAGACATAGAAAGTGAAGAGGTGAGTGAAAAAGAAACCCTCAATGCATCATAGGAAGCCCCCAGTAGCCTAGGCCTATTGCAGCGAATCTAAGGGAGGATTCAGGGTCACCTGATCCAGCCCTAACTATAAGCTTTATCAAAAAAGAAAGTGAGTTTTTCCACTAACTTATTACTTTTGTTTTCATCCATTAGGTTTAGGTCCCAAAAGGGAACAGATTATGTTTCTGGTTAAAATATACCTCCTTCTCAAGAGTAACCCTACATGTTCAAAACTACCAGTTGGGAGTGACAGTCCCGTCTCACTCATGCTGTAGCATGATATGTCATCTTTGTGCAAAACTGAAAGACCAGTGGCTTTGACAAAACTGAATTATTTGATGCTCTGGAAATGAGAAAAGCTGGCTTCTCTTTATAGGTTTGAGGACCTGTGTTATGTGTATGGTAATGTAGGAACAATACTAACATTATTTCAACTGACTAATCATTTTAGTGTGATATCACAGGTTATGAAAGAAACCGGACTTTCTTACATAAAACCCTTCTGTCAGAAAGCCATTAGTAATACTGTGAAAGGCGCATTTTAACCCACATTTACACAAATAAAAAAATAAAAAAATAAAAAATAATAATAATACTTCAACATTGCCTTTGGTTTTACTTTGAACAAAACCCCCAGTCTCCTGGATGAAAGTCGGGATTTTTTTATTCACTCCAACACATGGTCACATGGACTTTGTTGCTCTTTTTGCTACACTGGCCCCACCTTTCCAAGTTGCAGCGCTCTGACATCACAACAATGTGATCGATCAGTTACAGGAATATTCCTGGAGCAATATTAAAATGATGTTGTCAGAATAACACCAACACAGAGATACATGGATGACACATGGTTGTGCATGTTTAGGTGGAAGTTTGAATATGTAAAGGTAAATTTGCTCAGATTTCTGTCTGAATGTAAGGGTTCTGCACACCTTTTAGTTTCACAACTTTTTCTTGATTTGTGTAATCAGATTAGTTGTGTGTCTTTTTTGGAAGGCAAAGGCAGACGTCATATTATGTTGGTGAGAAAAAAGGGCCAGAATTACCCTTTAACAATCATGCTCAGTGTCTCTAGGTTAAATGGCTGTGTATTTATTGTACTTGGTAAATAAAGGGTTTTTTTGACCCGTATTCTTAAGTGCTACAGCAGTTCAGTCTTTTTTCCCACTTTGTTGCCCCTAATTAACACCGAAGCCACATGCTCAGCGCAGCACTACATTGTCGTATGCTGTGCCTTCTTACTGGCCCATTACAGATGAAACAAGTGCAATACTTACAGGTAACAAAAAGGTTGCAGAATAACCATAAATAGTTTAATGAAAGGTCCAACCTGCTCAGGATCTGACACAGCTGCTTTTTATTGATTGAACAATAAATATAAAAGTAGAAGAAAACAATTTATTCGGTCATACAGGCATGAAGCCAGGCCTGACTGGAGGGCATAATGAATACTTAAACAGCTGAGTAACTTCCTTTTCCTTTTTAATTGGATACAACTATAGAGAAGGTTTATTCTTCACCTCTTTGTTATTTAAGTGGCTTTAGCAGGCCTGTCGACAGCATTGTTCAGCACATGATTAGGATAATTTGGCAAAACCTGTGCTCATCTTCCCTGGGAGAAGAATCATATCTGTTATGCATGGTATCTTAAGATGCTATTATTTTTTTAAAGCAAAAAATTTGAATGCTGAAATCTATGTGATAGCAGGCAAGAGGTAAGAGAAACATCTTTTTCACTTTAAATCCCAGTTTTATCACAATGAATGGTGGTGCATAATGTACTCTCTAGTATCAACAAGATTATCACAGGTCTACACGGGTGCTTGTTAAAATGAAGGTTTCTATGTAAGGCTTGTTCCAAATTATTTGCTATGTAATGTTTGATTTATGGTCCTGCATTGGCCTCTTATTGGTCCCTGTTTGGCTAAGCAGAGGGAAGGATCATGGTAATTTAGCCAGCGCGGAGCCTGTGGAGATGCACTTGTGTGCAGTTCTTTGAAAAGCCAGCAGACTGTAGCCCAAAGGTGATGACTCTAGGCCTAGAATGAATGCTACCTGTTTGAAATGTTGCTAAAGTCGACAGTTTTCATTGTCTTGAATGCTCTTCACTCTTCCATGGCATGGGCTAAGGTAAAGCACCACCAACAACACAAACACTAATAACAGTACCCCACATTACTGACTGTTTTATAGTATTGACACTGAACCTGGTGACATTAACACCTACAACTTGTAGACATAGTTCTCCGAAGCTCTGCATAGCACCTACGCACTACCAACACAATACCAAGCAGGGATTTTAATTAGGCCAGGTAGTTCCTGCCCTGTTGCCATGGTGAATGAATTCATGTATCAAGGTTATATTTGAGTTTATATAGTATCTCTATTTTTTTTTTTTGCAAGAGAAACCTGATTATGTCTGCTTGAGCTCTCTGAACAAAACGTATCCAGGTTTTTTGATGGGAATTTTCATGCAAATGAAGACCTGTTTAAGTGAATGTTCCTGACTCTTGCTTCCATCACAAGCCACCAGTCATGGTTTTAGTCTTTTCAATATGCTTTCATAAGTGCACTTTCTCTGCCTGGGGAATATTAATGTTCCATTTCCATGGTAAAATATCTGAGAATTATATTTCTTTAATCCTAACAAGGAGGGACACCTAGAAAGTTTCACATTCCATTCACTATTCCATTTTGTAGACAGAAATCAAATCAGACACAAAAATGTCTCTCTTTCATTTTAATTTCATTTGTACAACTTTTGTTGTATTTAGTTTTAATAAACACCGACATTAAAAGACAAACTGTGAAATCAGATTTTTTTAAAAAAAATACATCGACACAAAGGTAGTTAAGAAGCAAAAGAAGTTGCCTTTCCTAGACGCACCATATTTTTGTCATTAACACTGCTATAATCATGACTCCCTAATATAAAGAAATAAAACGAGTCTACGTAAAATCAACTTTTACAGTAAAAACCAACATAACATCTGATAATGTGAGGTTGATCAGTTCAAACAAATTACTGAAATGTTGGCTAATCCAACACGCTGCTAGCTTTTGGACCTAGCCTCAAAGTTAGAGTTCAGACCAGTGTCCTGTTAGCATTTAGGAGCCAGGAATTAATATCTTAAGACCACAGACAGTATAAAACACTGACGTGGCTTCTGAGATGGAAAACTCTATCTATCTGAAGGCTACCAGATAGTGATAGCTGTGGTTGCAAAAATACATCCAGTCCTATAGAAGTCCAGGTCCCATCGAAGTCTAGAACTCAACAAAAACAACAATTTCCTGTTGAGTTTATGGTCTTATTCACTCATTTTTAAAATAAAAAATTACGTCTATTTTGTAAGTCTTGGTCATACCATGCTTCAAAATGAAGGATCACCTGTGGTAATGAGCGTGTGGTTTCACAGTCACCCCTCCTCATTACATCTGTTTTGTTGCCACCAAGATGGTGAGAGCGGAAATGTTCATCTCAAGGCTTGAAAATGGGACTTCAGAGACCAGTGAGTGACATCACAATAGCCACATCCATCTTTTACACTGTCTGTGCTCTAGACGAGAGGGAGGGAGTGCTGCGTTATCGGTTAAAAGATACCAAGCATGGATAGCAAACTGCACGTAATGCAGTGCAATGCAGAGACCCAGATAAAATACTAGAACTTAACCCACCAAAACTGAAAAAGAAACTTCTTGGATGTATTGTATTATTCATCAGATAATTCCAAAAACATGGTTGCGTTCAGTGACTCGACTTAGTGGAGGTTAAACCAAGCATACTGCTAGTGTTAGCATCGTTACTCAAAATAAAGAGAAAAAAAAAATTTCACTATACTTGTTATGCAGTAATGCATTATGTTACTTAATTACTCCCTGGAGAAAAGAATTCAGTACATGGCTTTTACGTTACTCCGGAACATGTCTTGAAATACATCATCACATAATCACCAGTTAATAATATAAACCCATGCAGGTGTGTGCGGCTACAGTCCCACACAGCTGCATAAATCCCTATCATAATGACATACATACAATCTTTCTTGTAGTGTTTAAATATGACCTCAAAGCAAACAACACAAAGAAAAGTGAAAAACCAGCCCAAACAGACTTCAAAGCGATTCTGCTGTAGGAACATGTACAGGTAGAAATAGAACTTACAATTCTACAAGCCTGACTGCTCATCACTGCCTCTGTTACCTGCTAAAGGCTTTGGCTGCTGGGCTGTGGTCAGCATACACTGCAGTGTTTATTACAGTACAGATTACAGTAACATGTTACTTTGCCAGTTTAATACTGCGAGTGGCACCAAAGAAAAGTCATGTAACTTCAGTAGCAGCTCCTTTTTAGGAAGTATCTGAATGACTACAGGTCAACAGTTAAGTTGTGAAAGATTTTGATTTTGATTTGGACAACCTGTACCTCGTAATTTATGATTATAAATTTTGGGCATATATAGGCTCCTGTGCTGAGACACAAAATGTATGCACGTGTAAAAAATGTGCAGCAGAACATCTAAGACATGCAAGTGCTACTGTCTGCATGCCACAAGCGTAGCAACATCAGTGTCTGCTAATTTTAGCTGAAAACGTGCCCTCAGACACGCAAGCCATACAGAACAGATTCTCATCACAGATCTACCTTTATGCACTGATAAGCCTGCGAGCCCCGAGGCTATACTTCACAAGTATAATTACAGTAACTTAATCTTTAATGTCACCAAAGCTAACAGGTTCTCTGTTAGCATGAATTTATTATCTGTTAAAACGTTTAATCACAGACTAGATTTAAAGTGTAGAGAAGCAGAGAGGACGTCATCACATTAAAGCAGAACAAAATAAAACCTGAAGATGTGGCTTTCGGCAGGAGACACGCAAGTATTAGCAGAGGGAAAGGGGAGTCGGAAAGAAGTGGGAGTGACGCTGCCAAGCTGAGTCTGGATCGGCACCCCGTGGTGATTTAGATGTTTTGGACTTCAACCAGACAGAGCTGAAAACCCTCCAAAGTGTACTCAGACAAGCAGTGATGGGTAAGAGAAACAGGGAGGAGGGGTTGAGAGAGAAGAGAGAGAGAGAGAGGGGGTAAATGAGGGGAAGAAACAGGAAGTGCTGAGATGATGGCAGAATTTAGACAGAGAGGCAGCAGACTGGGAGGTAAAAATGAAAAAGAATTTCCTTGGCAGCATAAAGAGGCTCCTGGGATTGACTTATCCTGCTTTTACCATCGCCAAAAATGACACGAGGCCCTAAATCCCTGCATTTAACCCCTCGATGTCCAAGCTACAGCATGTCTCTGTTGGTAGTGATGGAGGCTGGTTTGTTCCTTTTTAGCACTGTAGGGATTATTATTGTTAATTGTAAATGAATCACATTTACTCACAAAAACTCCTAATCCCTTGCACACACACGTCACACATGGTGCAAGTTTCATGTTCCATGGGCCATTTAGATAATATCAAAATTGCAGCTTTCACCAAGATGTCTCAGATTTGGTAGACACTCCCACCGCAAGTCAAACATTTTGAATTTATTGTGCTGTTTTTTTGTGCAGTATTTGTCATTTGGAACTGTCATTCTTTAACAAATCCCTCTTAGAGAATTAATTACAGTGGTGTCAAATAAGTAACAAACATCACCCCATAACATTTGCATGGTGTGTTTTACAGCAACATGTGCCTGCTTTGTGCAGCACATATTGCTTGCATGATCAGTATTGTGTGCAGCCTTCACCAGTGAAACACCACAACCCTTCAACGTGGATCTGGACTTTTTGTTTTTTGCAGGATTTATCGAAACAAGCACAACGCCTTCAGAGAGACTGATTATTTTCATGGTTCTAAGACTTTTTTGACATACAAGTTGGAGCTGAAGCTCAAGTTGTTCATGTTTAGCGTCTCATAATGAAGACATTTAAATCAGTCAATCAAAACAGCCCACCTCTGTTGTGTTTTCAAATTTCCCAGAAATTGTTTATGATTCAAGAAATGAGAAAAACTTCTCTCGAGATATGATCAGAGTTGGCGGTAAGAGGTTCCAAAGTAACGCGGCACTGTAGTCACATTAAAGTGCAGTAATGTACTAAACTCGCTCATCACATTACAGTTACTAATTTTGTTGTCACTTGCGTTACATAAATTCTTCAATCCTCTGTAGGAGAAGGAATTAATTATCTGTAGTAAGAAAGAAAATGAGCCAGAGAAGGAGAAAGAAAACATTTGGGTTGGTGTGAGAGAAAGATGTAGAGTCCTCTTAGATCAGACCCAGCACTGTGACAGGTCAGCACTGTGCTCCTCGCCTGTATCCCAGGAGTGAGACAGTGATGCTAAATTGCTTGTCTTTTTTCCCTGCTCTCTCTCTCTCTCATCTTGTTTTTCCCCTCCCTCATTCCCTCTCACTTTTTATTTGCTCACCCCTTACCAGCTACTTGCAGTGAGAGGCTAACATCTTAATCGTAATTGTGTCATGAACCATAAACACTCATACGCTTGGCCGTGGAAGCAGCCTTGGGGGAAGTATCGGTGCTGAATAATAACAACAATAACTTTAGTTGCAGAGCACTTCTGCTGAACTTTTCACAGCATATTTGTGTTTACATATAATGGCAAACGCTGACGACTGGAGGGGAATAACAATGCAAATTTATATTTACAGCAAACACAGATTTTGTGTTAACGGTTAGTTTTAGTCTCACATCGTGTTAGTACTTGTTTTAATGGCATCACAGCCGATAAAAGCATCACTGAGTAGAAGATGCTGGTCTTAATGGGGAAAACTAGCATTGTGGAGGTTGGTGTAGTTTTTTTTAGAAGTCTAAAAGCTGCTTCAAGTTACAACATACGACAGAACCGAGAGTTACAGTCAGAATGAGTTTTCTTCTTTGTGAAGCGATGCACTGTAGTTGCTGACAGTTACAGGAGATCCCAAGAAGAGAATAAGAGTTCATGAAGCCATGAAGTCCACTTCACTTTTAATCTACTCTCACAATAAACTGAGTAAAATAATGCTAACATCCAAAGCAGATTCATTATAAAGTCACAACTATAAGCAATACAACAGCCTTACAATGCCTAGATACCAGATTCACTACTCTTTAGTCCCAAATTCAATTTATAATGTCAAACCACTGAACAACAAATCGGCATTTAACAGGTTTCTGATGAGCTGTGGTTGTAAGAAAATCTCTGTGCACAATACCTCATAAGTAGACCAGTAATTTAAAACTCCACAGAGATATTATTTAAAAAAAATAATAAGACAAATGTCAGTGACTTTCAGAAAAATGATCCCTTCTTCTACTGACCTATTGCCCACATATTCAGCAAATCAGCCCCTAGTCTATCTTCTTTATCCTTCTGAAAGCATCTTCCAACAACATGCTAATAATCTTTTACACTGTATTCTGTTTTTGAACCATGTTGCATCATTTTAGTGCTCTGTACAAGTTATATTTTCCTCTCAATCCCTCCTAAAGCAAATATACATATTGTGCACAGTGTACCCAGAGCCTCAGTTTGCTGGAAAGTCACTGAATTGCCATCACATGACTGTTGGTTGAAGTGGAGTCATGAGTGGAGGAGCTCAGAATTATTTAATTTTTACAGGATCCAGTTAGTTCAAAATGTATTTATGGTGATTTTTTTAAATGAGAGGTTAAAAAATGATTTTGATGCAATGTAACATTTTTAAGCTTAGATTTGGTTGCTTTTCCTGGTGCAGCTGTACATCAAACATGCTTTGTTCAAAGACTGTCAGAAAGTTTAAACTCTTGATGTTTGTTTTTGAAGATTCTGGCTACTGTAAATACTTATTATTATTATTTTTAAATATGCTCTCCAAACATGCATGCTGGCTTTGGGGTTCAGAGGTTTAAATTGATTGTAATTTGTCACTTTGCCTTTCAGGCTGTCCAGCAAGCCTCCCTCTTCCTCCCTATCAGAATCAGAATCAGAATCAGAATCTTATCTCATTTACCACAACTCATACAATGTCTCCATCAGCCATCTGCTTACTCTGCTCCACCAGCTTCTAGACCCCATGGGGGTCCAGTCACTATCTCCTACCTACATCTGGGACTCTGTTCTACCATGTCCCTTCTCATTTGAATCCAACTGCCAAGAATATGGTGCACATTTTTTTTTATAATAAATTGTATTCTTTTCTTTTTTTCAATTAAATTATTGCTTCAAGCCACAGAAAGCCAGTTTTTATGTCAAGATATGTAATAAAGCCAGTGAGTGTCTGAGATGTAGGAACAAAAATACACAATTTTTGGTTAATTTATTCTCACATTTTCCCAATTGTTTGTTTACTGGCATTGCCTGGACACATAAGGAGTGATATGAAACATCTTATGACTAAGGATGTCAACCTTTTTGCCATTTTTGAACATTTTTCACATGAATTTTGTGTTAAATAATGTATATATATATATTCTTGCTAGTGCTTTCCAGTTATTTGCATGTGTTTTATGTTTAATTAGCTTGACTAAACTGATATTCTGAATCTGCAGGACAAGTGGAAGTTCTGCTTTGTGCCGCAAGGTACTGCTGGCACAAAGAAAGGGGATCCTCTCCAGCAGAAAAAGTAGCTGGTTTAGTGCCTCAGTCTCTTTTCCTTGGTATTACACAGGAACTGACTGTGATCCAGAAAATATCAGACACCTCCTACTGGCTTAGCTCTGCATCCATTAGCAGCATCTTTCTGCCTCTTGGATGAGTCCTTGTGGGATTTTTCAGAGAGGGCTTGTGAATTTTCTGAGGCTCAACCAGATGGCACACAACTTCTCTTTCCAAAACCATGGTAAATAAATATTAATCTCACAGCCAAAAGCAGCTTCCTGGAAACATCCTTGGAAGCGTGACTGGTGTTTGCTGTGGGCTTCCACATGTCTTTTGAGATCAGCAGGGGTTTACCAAATAAAAACAGTTCCTGCGGCTCTAAATCAGGCTTCAGCATCAACGATCCGTCAGTAAAGAACATATTTGCTCAAGATGGCATTCTGTCATTACTGCAACAAGTATTTAAGTGAGAGCAGGGCAAAATACAAGCAATACTTTTTATGACTGAACCACTTTCTGATTCTTCACCACTTATTTCACAACAACTAAGTGAGCAACTCCTCCGATGACCAAGGTGCTCATCCTTTTTAATTCACTTCATTAGGTACACCTTGTACCACGT
Source organism: Heterochromis multidens (assembly GCA_015108495.1). NCBI lineage: Eukaryota > Metazoa > Chordata > Actinopteri > Cichliformes > Cichlidae > Heterochromis > Heterochromis multidens. Next base: position 12,813 of record VUQS01000042.1, on the reverse strand, counting down.
TGGACCCCCTTTTGCCTTAAGAACTGGAAGCATTCCTCAGAGGTTTTGGTCCATATTGACATGACAGCATCACACAGTAGCTGCAGATTTGTCAGCTGCACATCTATGTTACACCACATCCTAAAGGTGCTCTGTTAGACTGAGATCTGATGACAGTGAGCTCATTGCCATGTTCAGCAAACCAGTTTAAGATGGTCTAAGCTTTGTGACATGCCACATTATCCTGCTGTAAGCAGCCATCAGGAGATGGGTACACTGTGGTCATAAAGGAATGGACATGGTCAGCAACAATATTCAGGTAGGCTGTGGTGTTTATACAATGCTCAGTTACTAAGGAGCCCAAAGTGTGTTGTTGTCCAATTTTGGTAAGCCCATGTGATTTGTGGCCTCAGTTTCCAGTTGCACCTGGTGTGGTCTTCTGCTGCTGTAGCCCTTATGTTTCGAGATTCAACATGTTGTGTGTTCAGAGATGCCCTTCTGCATGCCTTTGTTGTAACAAGTGGTTATTTGAGTTAACCTGCCAACTAGAAACCAAATCGCATGACTCTGTCATGTAGGAGGTAACAGAAAATAAGGAGAAAACAAAACAAACTAAAACCACAAGCAAAGTTGAAAGTTATGAAAGTTCACTGAGATCCAAAAGTCCAAACAAGGCAACAAAACATAAAACAATAGGAACTAAAACTGGAATGAGGTAGAAAGAGAACATACATCTTTTGTTAAAGTTTAAAGTTAAAGTGGCTGCTTTGACAGATGTGTGCAGTTGTAACCAACAGCTGTCTGCTAGGCTCCCACAAACTGAACTGGACTGTGTTTGGTGCCTTCTGGAGCATTTTTAATGGCTGTGTTCCAATGCTGATGAGAAAAATTCAAGTAACACTGCAGGTTGCTTTTATCCCCTTGCTGTCATGTCATTAGACAGCCAAAAGAGCTTGGTGCACCTCAAAGTAAAATTTAAGTGCTTTGCAGTATGAAACAATTAATATAGCAAATGTAGTTAAGAGCAATAAAATATTACTGATTCAGAATTGATGATCAGGCTCTGATTGTGACATTTCTCTGAGATCACTTTTAAATTGATATTTGTTCACCTCTGGTGACGAGGTGCATAACTTAAGGAACTCATTAACCAGTGAAATTATCTTCTGTAGTCTTCAAATGTCATCAAATGAAGTGGCAAATAGCCCTGCCTGTACAGTGTCAGCCAGCCCTGGTCTCAATGGAAACCGCACATTATCTGAAAATATCTTAATAGAGTGTCTGAATCCATCATTAACAACTGTTCCACAAGTGATTGCAAGAGCTGTCATCATGCATATACAAAGAAATGTGATACCATTTAAAGAATTAACCACAATAGTGTTCAGGACTGTTGACTTAGCCACGTGACACAACAGCGTCCTCCAAGTTGTCTTTATAGTACTGTGCAAAAGTCTTGAGCCACACCTCATTTCTTTACATTTTGCTTCCCAGGAGCCAGATTTTCTTTTTCTTTTTTTTTTTAAGCCACTTAACTCTGACCTATGAATTATTGATGCATAAAAAAGGCACCAAACCAAGGGGTGAACCAGTGTTGTCTACACATAACAGACAACTTAGCAAAGAACCAATTT
>VUQS01000042.1:0-11180 GCA_015108495.1 Heterochromis multidens | reverse complement strand
CCACGTGACACAACAGCGTCCTCCAAGTTGTCTTTATAGTACTGTGCAAAAGTCTTGAGCCACACCTCATTTCTTTACATTTTGCTTCCCAGGAGCCAGATTTTCTTTTTCTTTTTTTTTTTAAAAAGTGATCTTCAACAGTAGTTCTCCAGGCTTTCTGAAGGTCTTTCAAAGTTATTCTTTTGGATTCTTTGGCTGCTTTTTCACTCATTTTTAGTCCAGTCCTTGTACCTGACCTTTTCAGAGGAATGTTCTTTTGTTTGTTAAGCCACTTAACTCTGACCTATGAATTATTGATGCATAAAAAAGGCACCAAACCAAGGGGTGAACCAGTGTTGTCTACACATAACAGACAACTTAGCAAAGAACCAATTTTTAATTAAAAACTTTGTTACACTTTGTTACTAGCAGCCTGTCAAGTTAGATAAAAATTTGGCATATTTTGGCACAGCGTGCAGTATGTCCTAAAAAACTGAGGAAACTGGACATATGGTGGAGGACAAAAGAAGAAGTGGCAGGACTAAAAAACTATTAGCAAATGAACAGTATCTGAAAGTCATGTCCTTAAGAAATAGAAAAAAAATCCAGTAAAAACCTGACACAGGACCTGAGAGATGCACCTGGCCCTTCAGGTGATTCATCTACTTTTCGCTAAAGCCTCATCAGAAATGGTCTCAGTGGAAGGGTGGCTGTCAAGAAGCCATTCTTTATGAAGGGAAACAGGTAGAAAAGGCTGAGGTATCCAAAATTGAAATTTCTGGCTCAAATCTTTATCAATATGTATGGATGAGGTCAAGAGAGAAGTACAACAGTGAGTGTCTACAGCCATCTGTAAAACACGGTGAAGGCTCTGTCATGGTTTGTGGCTGCATTTCAGTCAGTGGTGTTGGAGATCTTGTCAAAATTAATGGAATTTTGAATGCAGAAAAGTACCATCAGATTTTGATCCACTATACAATACCATCTGGACCCTGATGAAGACTCTTTAGTCGATATGCGTAGGTCTTCTTGCTGTCTTGCTTCAGTTATTTTATATTTTTATAAATTTTTCTGCTTTTATATTGCCCTACTGACCTACATATATCGCCCTGTTTGGAGTATTTTTTAGACCCATGTAGCTCTTCCTTTTTATCTTTTTATTGACCATCTGGAAAGTGTCTGATTGACAAGAGCTTCATTTTTCAGCATGACAGTGATGCCAAACACACAGCCAATGCAGTAAAAGCATATCTGTATAGAAAAACACACAATGGAACACAATCAGTCATGGACTGGCCTCCCCAAAACGCAGATCTCAACATTGTAGAAGCAGTGTGGGATCATCCTAAAAGAGAACAACTAAAAAAGTGCTTTGAATGTGCTTTAAGAAGCCTGGAACTATTCCTGAAGACTACTTAAAGAAATTACAGAAAAGCTACCTAATAGAGTTCAGGATATGATGAAAAATAAAGGTGGTCATATCAATTACTGACTTTCAAACTCATTAGAAGCACTGATTTTGCCTTATATACTGTATTTCCATGTATGTTTTCACATTTAAATAAATCTCTGCACCTATTTCCCATTTTTCTAGCAAAATGTAAAGAAATAATGGAGTGTCTCAAAACTTTTGCACAGTACTTTATATTAAGTAGTAAAATTCGAGCTGCCTATGTGGTGTATATTACAGCCTGAAATGCGTCCATTCATAAACTCTTACACGAGTTTGAGGAAAAACTTGCAATGTATCAACTTTCACTGTGTCCCCTGCATGAAAGCACATTTCATTTATTTTTCAAGAGTGCTCTTTGTGAAGAGCACTTTTATCCAAAGTGCTTTAGAGTGATGTGAGCCCTTTGGTTTTTAGCACAAATGGGCCCAAATAACGAACCTCCTGACCCTTCAGTGCAGCACGGAGCTAAAAGAAGGAGGAATACAGCACACAATAGCAAGACATAGAGAAAGGCAACCATTCACACCTACGGCCAATTTAGTATCCAGAGTAACCCACGCAGACCCGGGGAGAACATGCAAACTCCACACAGAAAGCCCCCAGCTGGCTGGTGATTTCAAACCCAGGACTTTATTTTATTTTTTTTTTTTTAAAAACAGGACTTTCTTGCTGTGTGGCGGTGGTGCTAACCACCACATCACCATACTGCCCTGCTGTTGAACACAGTTGAGTTCCTTTAACTACAATGAAAAGGCACATGTGACAGTAACTAAAACGCTGAAATTGGAAGCTTTTTTATGAACTTAACAGTCAAAAGTTGTCATAGTTTCAATGTCTTAATTATTCAACATGTCCCTTTTCATTGTAATTAAATTATTATTAGTTATGAAGTTAACTCAAACAGTTTTAGTTTACACAACCTAACGAACACCCTTTTTTATGTTACCCAAACTCGACAGTTTTTAATCCGTTATTTTTTAATTGGAACATTAGCAGTTTCACTCTGTAACATGACCTACTTTGGTCTTGCAAAGCTTCACTGGAGACCGTTTGAAATCATGTCACAGCACTTTATTGTTACAGTGAGTAAAGCATCACTGCACCACTCTTCTGTCTGTGCTCTCATAGGAACAACTCACTTCACTCATGCTGTCACTGCTTTGCTAAGTGCAACTTAACAATAACTATAATGTAACAAACTTATATGACACAACATGTTTAATAGTTCAGCTAACATTTATAAGCTTTGCTGTTCCAAACCCAGAACTTTCCAGGCAGTCGGCAACGGTTGATCTTAGCTTTTACTTTACTTTCCTATAGTGGAGATTGCTAATAGTTAAGCAATGTGAGCCCTGTCAGGCTGAGGATAGAATCATAGATTATATTAATACAATATAATTCACCCTTAATCCACAAGATCAAGTTAAGTTCAAGTTAATCTAAAATAATCATGTTAATTAACTAAAAGAGTAATCCCATGGAAGAACTAATCTACTTAAATTCTTTTAGCATTTGGATTTACAGTACTGCAAAAAGAAAGATAAACATTAAAACCTCACACAATAGAAAAAAGTTTTTGACACAAAGGGGGCTCCTCTGTAAAGAGACAAAGGTCAGACGTTGGAGTTGTTCTTTCGAGATTTTACCATATCCTGAATTTTCAGCTGGTAGATAAAACCAAGTTGACTTATGTGTTATGTGACCTTTGACACAAGTTTGGTAAGCAAGTGTGAGGATTTGTCTGCTGACATTGGAGATCTGGAAAGTGAGGGTACTTTGAAAGGCTGAGTGGAAGAGGATTTAGTCAAGCCCAACAAACACAGACTGGCTGTCGAGATGAACTAAACTGTCAGTGTATGTGCTCCACATCCTGTCCAAACCTGTCTCTGGTGTGGATGTGAACTGGAACTCCCAGAGAAAATCTGTCCAGCATGGAGAGAACATGCAAACTCCCAATGCAGTCTCATGGTTGTTTGTGAAATAGTCAGAACCTCTACTGATTTTTATTTCTGGACACAAATTCCCTGTTCTTGAAAAGGATTTTCCCACCCTTATATTCATGTCCCTCAACAGGACTTCTCAGCTGTCTGGTCTCATGTGTACCGACTTGTGTCCATGTGCATAAAAGAAATATTTAATGCACGTGAACAAAAAGGTTATTATATTGAGGCTGGAGGGGCTGATAATGAAGGAAATGATTTCACTGGTCACATTGGAGACTTAAGTTTAAGTTAAGTTTTAAGTTTTCATGCTTTGCTATGAGACCAGGCTGAAACCCCGCACAGGCAGGTTTAAACCCAGAAACCTCTTCCCTTTTGCTATAAGGCAACGTTGCTAACCGCTGATCCACCATGCTTGGTGTGCACTGCGATTTGAAATTGGCATAATTCATTACACCATCTCAGTTTGTTTCATGAACTATGAACAACTATGAAACATTTTGACATGAATCAAAGGAACACCACTTCTCTCCACAGAGGGGTCAGTTTTAGTCTGCTATAATAGGGGTGAGCTGGAAGAACCAACAAGTGGGCAACTGTAGAAATAAGTTGCCCAAATAGTACAGATGAGCAGAAATCAAACACAAGAAAACAGCCTACGGCCTGTGTGTTTTGGTATTGGTTCAATATAACATATTCATTTAACCATAATGATTAGTGAAGTAGTATTGTCTTTATTCTAAATTTTCTTTTCCTAACTTTAATAGTCATTTTTGTGCCAGCAATAAACCTTAGTCATATCAATTCATTCAATTCATTTTTTTGTGAAACTGGAAAATTATGTCATCATGACGGTAGACGCTTACATTTCTCACTCTGCAGGAATGCTGCAAATTACATATTCCTGCTGTTTTGTTCCATCGTCACATCAAAATTACTAATTACTTAATGCTTAATTACTTAAAGCTGTGTTAGATACCAAAAGGCCAAATTAATAGTATATTTAATTAGAGTAAGTCATTGATTTTGCATATTGTGCAGTTTACAGGCTAACAGATAGGATGCAGTACATCAGGATTTTCATGTATCATGTAATTTCATTTTGGTCTAAACCTCTTTGCGTTCACTTCCTCTGCCGTCTTGAACTGACTGATGGTGGTTTTGACTTCTCTGCACTTCAAAGATGGTTTCCGGTAAACATCTGTGGTATTTACTGCACTCTGCACTCATCCACAGCATCATCATTATAGGTGCTCAGCTGCGGTTGTCCATCTTCTCTGATGTGGCCTGAGCATTCATTTGTATGCACACTGCTGCATTGTTTGGGAGTCTGGGACTATTTAGAACAACCATTTCTATGGTAAGTGCCAATCGGTCATGCTGTACTCTCTCTGGGATGTGATGGAGTTTAAAAAAAGAAAGCAGAGATAGGTAAACACAGATAGAAAAAAAGAAATATAGGAGGCAAAAGTGGAAAAGACAGAGAGAAAGAGGGAAAGGCTAAAGTACCTCTCAGAAACTTGGAGAATAAAAAACAAAAAAAAATCAAAGGAATGGAGAAGAGATGAGAGAGCAAGAAAGCATGGGAGAAGAAACCATGAGACAAAATGAAAGAGACAAAGAGAAAGATATGGTGATATACACAGAAGAGAGATAAAGAGATCTGTGTGTTCCAGAGAAAAGGGAGAAACAAAGAGATCATAACCTTCACACCAAAGTTGAAAAGTAAATACAGTTAAAGGGTATATAACTACAAAGGTCTGAAGAAATATAGAACATTTTGTACAGTAATGTACTGTTCTTTGTAAATACAGCAGAATACTGTAAATACTGATGTCTTAGAGGGAAAAAAAAAACAGCAAACTGGAGTTTTTTTTCTCTCTGATGCATGGCAAGTTTTAAGTTTAAATAATTGATTTAGAAGATTTGTGATGGTTATTTTGTGACCTGGACTCCTGTAGCAATTAATCATGTCATGTGAGCATTCATCTTCAACGTGGTTGAGATCAGTTGGTTTGTTTGGATTATTAACTTCCAGCGCAAAGAGTAGGAAAACAGTGACAGAGAAAGAAGGTGAGAAACTGAATTTAGGGTATAGGGGTGCATGCACGCAATAGATTTCAAGGCTAGAGAAGGAACAATAAAAATTTAGCCATATCCTGCACAGCATGGTGCAGTAAGAAACTACAGTGTGGTCACACGGTAGAATAACAGTAAAAACCAGCAAATCTAATAGTATTTAACTGTAATTTAACATGGAAGGGGTTTTTTTGTTTTTTTTTTACAGTATAGGTTAATTTTTTTTTTTCAAATCTATTTACTATAATAGTTTTCTGTCACATGTAAACTAAAACATCGCATCACCATAATCATTATCCTGTCTTCTTTGCCTTGTTGACTAAAAATCTTTGCGCAACTGATTATGGTCCTTGAAAACATGTTTAAAAAATATGCCACTGTACTGTACAACAGTACTCTAACAAAGTCTCAAAATAAGCAATAGAAACAATAAAGGGGGCTCATTATGCTATTCCTTATTTTTTACCATACATTTACTGTTACAATGGAGGATCTTCATATCAAGTTTCAGAGAATGAGATTTTTACAAATAACCATTGTGAGCAAAAAGCTCAGGCTGTAGAATTGTTTTTATTTACTTTTGGTTGTTAATTATATGAGTGAAAGAACATGTGCAGCAGCCCACCTGCTTTTCTAATCCAATCAGAAGAATGTCAGCTTAAAGGGAGGGTGGCCTTAAAAGCACAGGAGTTAAAAATGCCTTGTTTCAGACAGATAATGAACTGAGAGGCTACACCAAGGCTCAGTGTGATGAAGGAATATTTTGTACAGTGAATCATGCAAAATTACTCTAGTAGAGTCCAAGAATAAAAATATGGAGTAAGAAATGAGCATAATAGGTCCCCCTTTAAACTTAAACTCAAAGTTAGTGCTTTTTTTCTGGTTCTTGTTTCCCCAGGCGGTGTTTCCATGTTTAGCTGCAGCAGAGGAATACTTCCTAGTAGTATCATGCAGATCTATTGCTGGGCAGAATACATTACATTGTGAATATAAATATAAATTGTGAATATGGCTGTAAATTCAGCTACCAGGAACTGCTGGGTTTCAGCACACCTGTCACATGCATTTTTTAGATAGACTAAATATTGCATATGTTTTTCTTTTAGTGGGAAGTATTGTTGCTTCATAGCCAGTACACACAGCCAAATAGGATACAGAGACCAAGAACTTACCATACATTATGTCATGACCTATCCTTTTAAACCCTGCAGGTATAGACAGATTAGAGGCTTCACAAGCAGGGAAAACATATGACCTGTCTGAGAGTACAAATTACTCCCCAAACCCCACTTGTTTGCTACTAATTGGGTCTAAAATATGACAAACATATTGCTAATTATTGCAATACTTGAAGTCCCTCATCATGTTAACTGGCTGTAATCAGCCTCAAAGTCGGGTAAACAGCAAATCAAAGTCAAAATGTGTTAGCAGCTTGCTTTAACAATTTTACTTTAGTTCTTGTGGAAATTGTAGAGATTCTTCATTATTAAAAACATACACTGAAAAAAATTGATGTCAACAAAACAGGAAGAAGGACAACAACCTTTTGTTTTGCATAAAGGAAAACAATAGAACCATTTACTTTGGGGGCAATTATGTTTTCACATAGGGCCAGGTAGGTCTGGATAGCTTTTATCCCTTAATAAATAAAATCATCATTTCAAAACTGCATTTCGTATTTACTCAGGTTATCTTTGTCTAATAGACTTAACTGTAAGACACTGACGGGAAATTGTTTCCTAAAAAAAAGGGACACATTGAAGATAGCACGCTGTATTGCAATTTTACAGTCAAAAGACCAACATATGTTACAATTTTACCCTTAAAGGGTTAAAATGAACCATTTGTTCATTTTAACAGCTCAGTCTTTTTAATGCTTGAGATATTTTAAAAATGGAATTCAGACAGCGCCAATGACAGCTGTATTTGGTACAGTGGATAAAAGCAGGAATCCCTCTACTACAGGAGCTAAATTCAAAATAACGAAATTTACTTTGTTAGCACAGAAACTGAGTCTCCAGTATGGGAAGAGCCCTCATCCTCTGAGTCCAGCTCAGTAGCCCGAACTTGAGAACCATTATGTGGTTATTATGATAAATTTGAGATGTTAAAAAGGCCAAAATTTTGAATTTTAAATTCCTTTGAAACAGCATCTATTAAAAGTTTAAACTAGAAATCCAGTCAGTCAGTGCTTGTAGGACTCGTGTCAGTTTTTCCTAGCCATGTATTTGGCCAAACAAAGTATAGTAGTAATGTCTTTTTGCAACAATTCCCAGCTGTTAACATCTGAACAAACAGACTGATTGATTCTTGTTGGGCGACGGACAAAATGCACACAAGGAATTGATTGTAGTTATTAAATGTCCACAGTCTGAACATATTGCAGCTTTTGTTGTGAGGTTGAGAAAGGCCAACTCTAAGTATTATTTTGCTTCATTAAAAATACAATTTTGATGTTTCAAATTTGTGGTTGCAATCACAGAACTCATACTGAACTCAATTAGCTGAGTTATAATAAGGCTTATTTCAGAAGATAAACCATTAAACACACTCAGTACTAAAATAACTGCACTGAAGTTTGAACTAAAGAGAGATTTTTTTTTTCTTTTCAGCCCTATAAGTATTTGCATTTTACTTATTGATTGCTTTCTTTTTTGAGTCATAGTGTATGTTTTAAACCAGGAAACTAATTATATTTGTCTGTAAGTTTGGCCAAAGTCTGAGGAAGCTGTACTGAAGTGAAAAGACTGCAAGCTCTGCCAGGCCATCACACTAAATAAATAAAAACCTTGCCTCTTAATTGACCTGCCTGATAGCTGGATCACACTTTGATAGAAGATAAATAACACGATGACTGTAATGGATGGACCCTGCAGGTGTCCAGTCGGTTTTACAGACGCAGCTCATTAAACCAATGGAATCGAGAAAGCATGTGCGTCTCCATGAATATAATTTCAGCCTCTCTGTACATTTTGTTCGCTCGGCTTCTGAAGGTTTAGCTGCTATTTACCCTGCAGCGAAATGGTCACAAACAATGGGGGAGGGGCCATAATTTCCATGGAAATGACTTTGCTGTGCAGTGCCAGGCGGATGTGGGAAGAGGTTGGCTCCGCTCAGTTCGATTCCTGCTCCAAAGTCTAATCCTCAAATTATCACTCACTCAGCAAATCCCCCCTGCTCTTCTCTTCTTGTCTGCTCTCACACCCCACTTTTCTCCCTCTTTTCACATCTCCTTCTCACTCTCTTTGCCTCTCGCTTTCCTCTCAAGCCACCCCGAAGCTCTATCTATCCATCTGTCTGCAGGAGGGAAGAGACAATAACAGAGACATTGCATAAGAGCAGAAAGGTGTTTCATTGAGTGCCATTATAACTCTGGTTTAAACTAGTAATCTCAAATGTAGAATATGTGAAAGGAAATAACAGGAGAACTACTGGGGTCTGTCAAACCACTGGTGCTCATGGAAGGGAACAATGGCAAAAAAAAGAAAAATGGAAAAATATGATGAAAAAAATGGGATAAAAAAATCCAAGTCCAGACACTCAGAGTCAGTTTGGAGAAGTAAAAAAGGGCCTTTATTTTACAGGGCTAAAGACATTAAAAGTATATCAATATGTATCAGCTAGTGCCTTCTTCAGGGTGTAAAGATAACAAGATACAAAGAGAGAAATTACAGCTTCACTCACCACAGGTAACACTAATTACATGCATTATTTTCTTCAGCCTCTAGGGGCAATGGCGAGTACAGCATTTCTCTAGCCTTTCAGAACATCACCCAGGAAGTACTTAGCCCACTGATGCTGTTAAATACACTTTTCTAACCAAACATATCATAGACACAAAAAAATAAAATCAATAAAAATAAAACAGAACAAATACACTGAAGCCACAGCAATATTAAATATGCAGCACGGTTTGTGGTGGAAGGCAACACTGTAGCTCACCTCTAGTCAATTACAAAAACAGTGACCCTAATACAGGACCAAGGTACTGACTATAAACAACAGAGGTCAAAGTCCTCATTAAGTGCATAAATCCAGCACATCTCTCTTTGTTTGAGGCATTTAATTTTATCCCCACCCTGACATCAAGTCTAATAGTTTCAATACCTTACACTCTTACGGTGAATCACTCCCATGATGTGCTTCTGTGTGGTGTTGGGCCATAGGATAATTCAAATGGCATACCTGTGTTCAGCCACCCTGTGTCTCAGTCTCCTTTAAAGCAGACAGACAACCACAAGAGCATTCGAGAAGGTATAAAACATAAATAGGACAGATTTTATTGCTAAATACATTTTAAAACTGTTAGTTTTCAGCATGTTCAAACAATAATTAATAATAATTGTTGTGAGATAATAATTAATATAATTAAAGACCACAGTAAAAACCAAGTTTCAGGTTTGGGAGCAGGAAAGTTTGTCCTTAGTCTGTCACTTTTCTAGAGAACGAAACCAGGAAAATGATGCAAGACAGAAGCGGGCAAAATGCTATTGTGAATAAATGTTAATAGTCAATAAATTAAAACTGTAGAAGTCGGAACACAAGCTGGCCTTTAGATTAGTGTTGTAATTTCTGTGTTGTTTGCATCATCATGTCCAACCAGCATGGAGGTAATTTGAGCCACTGTGTCAAGATTTGTGCCAATAATAAATGTAGAATTGCAATTGAATGTTTTTCTTTTTTAACTGCAAAACAATAGTCTGACATCAATGAAATACACTTATTTCCTTTTCCTGCTGAGAGTTAAATGAGAAGAAGCATTCTCATGTCTCTGGGCAGGCTGTATAGCTTAGTACAAAGACTGGAAACAGGAACAATCGACTCTGCAGTCTTATGTCAACTAGCAGAAATGTTTTACTTTGCAAAAGATGAGTCAGTTTTCACAACTTTCCAGACTTTGGGTGGTTTTATGGTTTCAGAAAGTATGAGAAAAAGACCACAAGGCATACTGCCAGCTGGTAAATATAATGTTCTACTGGGAAGCCATATTGCAAGAAAGCTCAGCTAAACAGTTTCCCAGCAGTATTGAGCATTATTCAGAGGCATATATCTCTATAGTATGGAAGACTGAAACTGCCATAATAAAAAAATTAATGAATTAATGTCTCAAGAGTTTTTCAGCTATCAGTTATCTAAGCATCTAAATTCTTTAGCAATCTCCTGACTGGAAACAGGAGTGAGCCTCTGGATCAAATGAGGGAGGCTCAATGGCACCCTCCATTATTTACATGACAAAGCAGAAATCTGTCCATCAATCCGTCAATCACGTATCCAATTCATCATCGAGGGGAGGCTGGAGTCTATCCCAGCTGTCATGGTGTGAGAGGTGGGCTACACCCTAGAAGGTTGTCAGTCTGTTACAGGGCTAACAAAGGGAGACAAAGAACCCTCACATTCACACCTATGGACCTAACCAATTAAACTAACATGCATGTCTTTGGACTGTGTGAGGAAGCCAGAGTACCTGGAGAAACCGACACAGACACAGGGACAACACACAAATTCCACACAGAAAGGCCCCAGCCAGCTGGTGGATTTGGACCTTCTTGCTGTGAGGAAACAGTGATAACGACCACACCACCGTGCTGCATGTGTCATGTGTCATGGTTCCTGGTTCGTTGACCCAGTGTGTTGAGTTTTGTGGGTTCGTGATGTATTTCTGGATTTATTATGTGATTGCTTTCTAGTTCTGCATTATTTGGTTTTTTAGTTTGGTGCTATTTCCCAGA
>VUQS01000041.1:13149-30669 GCA_015108495.1 Heterochromis multidens | reverse complement strand
CTCATGCCATGACCGGAAATTTAGTATTTTCTTCTTCTGGCAAATATCTGGATTGTTCCAAATGGGTGTTAGTTTACATGGGATAAGTGAGGACTTAGTTATTTTTAAAAATTCCCACCAGGCTGTCAGAGAAGTGTTTATGCTAAGGGTTTTAAAGCAGTTATGATGCTTAATACTGGAGCTAATGAAAGGTATTTAGAGATTTTTATTTTTCCACAGAGTGCTTGTTCTAGGTCCAGCCATGGGCTGTCTAACAAGCTTGATTTAATCAATTTTGAAACACATAGCAATCTATTGGATAAGAAGTAGTGATAAAAATTTGGTAGTTCTAGACCACCATTGTGTTTTGGCTTTTTTTTAAGAGTTTTTAGACTTATTCATGATGGTTTATTTTTCCATAAAAAGTTCGAAATGTTTGAGTCTAGTGACTTAAACCAAGCAATAGAGGGTTTATTAGGAATCAGTGAGAATAAATAGTTGATCTTAGGTAGAATCACCATTTTAATGGTGGCAACTCTTCCCATGAGTGATATAGGTAAAGTTTTCCAACATGTGAGATCATCCTCTGCTGTTTTTAGCAGAAGAACATGATTCAACCAGACCAAGTCTGAGAGCCTGGCAGAAAAATGTGTACCTAAATATCTAATGTTACCTGGCTGTAGTGGAGTGGTGGTGGTGTTCTGAAAATTAAAATTCAGAGGCAGAACTGTTGATTTACTCCAGTTGATGGAGTATTCTGATATGGATGAGAACTTGTCTATAAGTGTGATTGTCTTTATGAGAGAGGTTTGAGAGTTCCCAAGGAAAAGTAATACATCATCAGCATATAGGTTTATCTTATGGTCTGTATTTTCAGTTTGAATTTCTTTAATATCTACATTTTGTCAGATCGCTGCTGCTAGTGGCTCGATGAAAATGACAAAAAGCAAGGGGGAAACTGGACAGCCCTATCTGGTGCCCCTGTGTAGACTGAAGCTTTGGGAAGTAAGATCGTTTGTCCTAACACGTGCATTTGGAGAGCTGTATAATGTTTTGATCCAATCTATGAAGAATGAACTAAATCGAAATTTGTGTAGAACTGCTAATAAAAATTTCCAGTTAACCCGGTCAAATGCTTTCTCTGCATCTAAAGAGACAACTGTGGTTTCTAATTTGTTGCTGAAGCAATAATCTATTACATTTATAAGTCTGCGTGTATTATTGGCTGGGTGTCTACCCTTAATAAAACCTGTTTGGTCAGGATGTGTTATGAGTGGAGTGATTTTTTCTAATTTTCTGGCAAGGGCTTTGCAAATTATTTTAAGGTCTACATTAATGAGTGAGATTGGGCAGTAGCTGGATGGGAGCGTAGGATCTTTGCCTGGTTTAAGAAGTAGACTAATGACGGCAGAGTTTATGTTTACTTGATTCTTTTTACTATGAAAAATACAGATAGAAGAAGTGCATTACCCGGATGTTGTAGGTCAAACTTTTGAGCCTGGAATGCTGTACACTTTTCACCCTCTATGGTCACTGTCTTGGGCGGTTTCTTGGACGGATTCTTTTACAGCATTTTGCAAGTGCATTATTATGGAAGCTTGTTTTTCCTGAAAAAAAAAGCCATCCATAGATCAAAATTTCGAGAAAATAGCTCAAAATTTTGTGTTAGGTATCTCAAAATTTAGTTGTTTTCTTGAAATTTTGACTTAACTTGAAATTTTGACATACCTAACTCGAAATTTCAAGTTTCCTAACTCATTTCTTTTTTTCAGTGGCGGAAACAAACTTCCATACAATATATAAAATCTCTGCTGGGGAAATACATTTTTTATGTGCAATATGTTAGGCTGTTGTTGATGTTAAGCCCCGCAATTAAGTTACAGCAGCGCAAACTGTGCATCACATTGTCACTGGAATGTGCATGTATTCATTTGGTGATACAGAAAATGTATAAATATTTTTATACTTGATTCTGGTCTGTTTCACACTGCTTGAATTGCAGCTACTAGATAACAGAACACACACCAAGAATACCTGTTCAATCAGTAAAATTAATTACACTTTGATCTACTAAAGTGATTTCCACGTCTCCTTTATTAGGCTGTGGGATAGTAACCTTCAATGTTTAAATATATCCAGTTTAAAGTCTTAGAGCTTTGTGCACAAGAAGAGTCATTTGACGCACGGAACACCCCTTTTTATGCAAGCGCGCACAGAGACTGAAGCCGAAAGCTTGGCTTAACAGAGAAAGTTAATAACTGCCGTTGTGATACACATTATTTCATACTGGTGTTTTAGATTTTTTCAAACCAGCTAACGCAAAGAAAGTCTTGCTGTGTTGAACATCTTTCGTAGTATACCTCTCAGGTGCTCGAGAAATGGCAAATGTTTACAAAATACAGCAACAAGCGCAATAATCCCAATCAAGGGTTGCATTCATCATTTCTGGTGAATGTTCAACTTGTCCTGTTCAGTGTTTTTAAAAACACGAGCCTATCAAAAGTCATACATTATGCAAGTAGCTCAAGGCACCACTGTGTCTAGTCCCACAGAGCTTCTTTTTACTTTCTCATCTTTTCTGGGCTGTTGATACCTGCAATTATTTAAAAACATATCATGTAAGTGGGCTTATTATTCCTTTAAATCTCCCTGTACTCATCCTAAAGAGCAAACACAGCGAATCCTTGCCACACGGTGTGAGCTGAGCCCAAGAGAAGCCTGATCTTGAGCAAAACCGTTTTTAGTCTATCTAGAAAAAAAAATATTGAAGCAATAATGAACCGTGGCAGTTACGCAATGGGAGCTCTCTATGAGTAAATGGACACAAGTAGAGGAGCCATGATAGATTAAAATCAAACAAAAGGCTGTATTGACAAATTACCACGGTTCTTCCTGTGCTTTCTGCAAAGGAGGGAACAAATATTTGTTTGCCTTCCCTGCTTCCTGAGAACCTGTCTGCTTTGTTTATACAGCCTTTATCTTTACAATAGCTGTGGTGCTTCATCTGAAATCTGCAGCTGCAAAGAGCAAACAGAACTGAAATGTGTCAGCTTAAAAAAATGATCATGTTTTTAAGTGAAATTAGCAAAACATATCTGTCTCTATTAGAAAATCCACACCTATATTTTTTTGTGTGTTTTCTTTACATGCACACACACTTAAATGACACAAGTAAAATCTTTTACTTTATCAGAGGACTTACTGAAATCATCTTTCGTCTCAGTTCATTAGCAGAGGTAATTTCTGTTTTAACCTAGGCCGTGCTAATTCCAGCCTGGCCTTTGGTACATGCAAGGCAGCCCTTTAAAGATGGCTTTCTTTTGAAGCCTGCTGGTCGAGCTGTTCAAAGCTGCAGCTGTTTTTGGTGGCGTTTGACAGCTTTAATTGATGTTTATTTTGGCATCGAGTTTCATTCCTTTCATGCAAATGTCCTGCATGCAGAGAAATGGGTCAGGGCAGCACTAGGTGGGCACAGTTTGTGTGTACCAGCATAAGAGCAAAGTGCTTAACGAATTTACATTTTAGATCACAGAATCTCAACAAGCAGGGCACAACAAAAAAGCAGTCACACTAAAGCTTTAAATGAAAAAAAAAAAGCTTCACGAGTCCTTCTTTCATTAGATAATGGATGGTGAAAACATTGTGCGGCATATTAATATGTTACGTATTACAAAGAAGCCTTTTCTTCAGTTTCCAGTACCATAAAGAGACCATAATTCTCATTATGAAAAGAATCTATCTCATTAACACTACTCCATACATGCTTTTAATTAGGATTTAAAAAAAAATTTTTTACGCGTTTGATATCTGCGTGAATGCCTTGGCTATGTTTTGCAGTGGTGTTGATGCCAGCTGGCCCACCTGCAGATCTGCAAAGAATCATCTGCCTTTCAGACATTTTGCTCAATATATGTATCTGCCCCCAACCCATCTCCTTAACCCCCTCCTCATCTCTCAGTCCTTTTCCCTACACCATGGCTGACATCACTCTGGAGGCACGCAGGGGCCTCCTCATCTGCTCCCAATTACAGCCTTGCAAACTTTGCAATGCAAAAGGATTCAAACTGTGTTGAAACCAAGAGGAACAACCTGAGACATCGAGAAAACAAACCAGTGATGAGGCCTGCCATGTCAAGGTGTGCATCTGTGTGTGATCTTCCAATGACAAAAGACTGAATTTGCTTTAAATTAAGGCACTGTCTTAGAAGATAATATTAGAGGCAATATTATGGGGATGTAAACATGGACATGTAGATGTCTGATCTGCATGAGCATTAGTGAAATAAGAAAGAACAAACTCTGAATAGGATATTGTTTGTCTTCCCATTCCATCTGAATTTGTGTGAGAACAGAAAATGTGACTGACTGTATTTGGGGTTGTCCTGAGGTCAGAAATGGCCTTTTCATATTTGTTGCTTTTTTTTTGGAGGGGGGAGGTTACATCAACATCTTTTTATCCTCACAGATTTATCCTTGGGCTGTTTCTCAGTTTTTCAAAGCATTTCAACTTTGATAGATGGAGGGAGATTTGTACTTTATACTGAGAAAACATGCGTAATCTTGGATTAAGCTGCACTACCATTTTAAGGTCAGAGGTCTACTAGCAATAATCATGCCTCAAAGTCAGATACAGTAGAGCAGAAACAACACAGAAACCATAGAAGCTCCTCTTTGATTCTGCTGTGTTGATAGAGATCAAGAAAAAAATACCAAGACGGGGTTGAAACAGCTATTTATTAATCACTAAGCTTGTGTGTTAAGCCTTTCTTTACTTCTTAGGCTCTATACATCAATGCATGGATATTTTTTAAAACCTAACTTTTTCTATGTGTCAAATGCAGATTTAGGTAACAGCAGTCTTGGTAGTCATCAGCTAGTGTGGTGACATAACCTGTGGAAGCAGAGGACATATGGTCTTGCCAGAGTATTTGGATGGTGGATAATGGACATCCGGGCTTAAAGAGATTTCCTGTCCCGTGTTCAAGTCATTGTTTACGAATGCGGAAGAAATTTTTAAAAGCTAGATCATCGTCAGATGATAGCTGAGGATTTTGAGTTTGCATTTTGGCAAATGCAAACTCTACCTGCACACAACCAAAACCTGATCAAGCACAAGTGGTCATAAATTTTAGACTTCACATGCACTACAAATGGAAACCAGAAAGCTTCCAGTACCAGAAAGCTTTTCCCTATTTTATAGATTCTGCACATTTGTAGCCATCTTGCTCTATTGTTCACTCGTTTATTTACAGCAAAAACACTTCACCATGAACTTCAACCTCCTGTTAGGTTGTGACATGTCAAAATAAAGTGAACCAAAGACACGACAAACATTATGAATACTCTCCAAGACTACGATATTATATGTATCATGATGTAGGCTGCTTCGGGTAATCATAAAATAGCTGTAAATGGCGTTTAATGGACCTTTTGAAGATGATGCTGAAGGTCACTGACATCGAGACTCTCACAGTCAGAGACTGTACTGTGACCCATACGCTCTCCAGATGTTTCCCAACATGCAAAGGGAGACAAACCTGACCCTGCTTCAGCCTCCAAAACAAAAGATTCACAAAGAATGTATTTTTAGAGGTATAGCCTGGGGGGTGGGGTGATCGTCTGTCTTTCTCTCTCTCGCTCTCTCTAGTTCATAAAAAAAAAAAACTTGGATGAATGGATGTGAAAATTAAGTTTGTACCAATTAAATAACATTTTTATTTTAAGTCAGTTAACAATGTGACAATTCCAGTTCCCGCTCCTCTCTGAATTTTCTCCTTGTCGCCGACTAAATGGGACAGCCCCCAGCAGAATGACATGACAAGCCTCTTTGGACCCTTCACCCCCTCTCCATTTACCTTCAGCCCCACCCCCAACTTTGGAGTCAGTTGTTGGACTGCCAGACATCCAACGGGCCAGGCTTTCTCTCTCTGGGGACAAGACTTCATTACAGAGAAGAATTGTGTTATTGTGAAGCCCCAACTGCCCCTTCTCACAGGAGAGGGTGGAGCCTTGCTGGACACTGGGGCATCATGGAGTGACCTGGCTTCAGGGGTCAGTTCACTCACTGTTTGGAAAGCATCTCACGTAACGCATCACTGAGTCACTGCCCCCTCTTCTCAATCCAGCACCCTTTCACAGCCACACAAGTACCAGTGTACTAAGCGGCACTGCACATCTTTTATAATACTTTATGAGTTCTATGTATGTACCACATTACTTTTTCATTGCCAGTGTGGCCAGTTTGGTTTCTTAGCAGAGATTGTAAAATATTTAGGATCTCTAATGACTCAAAAAGTGTTAGAATTTTTTTCTGTTACATCTGAAAATGTAAAAATGTAAGTATTTAATTTCCGCACTTTGAATTTGACTTTGGCTTTACTCTTCAAGAGAACCCTGAAGGCATAACCTTGTCACATGATGAAAGGCGCTTGTGGATGGTCACTTACCGGCACTGGCTGCATTTGACATCTTTGATGGGTGTTTTTTTTGAAAACTAACAGCTGACCTTGGTCATCACTATGTAGGAAAGAGGACAATTTCTGCAGCCAGCTTTACTGACTGTGTATAGGAAATTATTGCTTACTACAAAGTAAGTAGTCATGCAAACCCTAACAGGGAGACATCTGTGGGGCGAGTTAGGAAGAGTCAGGTTCATTGAAGAGCATTTTATCAGCTCCTAGAGGGAGCTGCAGTTTCTTGCCTGTAGAGGGCACAGTCCATATACAACGTAACATGTACAAGCTGGTACATAGGCATGTCTTGACATTACAGTGTGACACAGGAGCTAACCAACTTTGGTGCTTTCTCCTTGGGGTGAAAACCCTGGCTCAGGCAAAACTCAGTGACATTGTGGATACAAGCTGACCTATGCTAAAGAGAAATTTAACAAGAGCTGAAGTTTTTTTCCCCTTACCTCCAGTGGTTTAACTTCTACCTTTTTCCATAGTGATGTAAAGGAGTTCTCCAGGATACACAGTGTCGTCAGTGCTGTGTGTGGCTCCAGATTAAACTCTACAGATTTTAAACATTCAACAATCTCACCAATGTTAGAATGCTAACATGCAAAAATAAGACAATAATCAAAGCAGGCATTATTTCAACTGAAAAATTGTATAAAGACATCATATCCATATGAACGACAGTGGGAATCACAGGCAGCGTTAGCCAGTAGTAACATTAGACTTTGTCCCAGGCAAATAAAGGCCCATTAGAGAAGCCCATCAAGCCCACTGTATGACAGGATAACTACAAGGAGCCCCATTTGGAGAGTAATTGGAGCAGTGACAGTATGCTGCCTTTATGATAGGTTTAATAAAACATAGAGTTAGTTCAGCCAGGCCACAGAGTGAAGCTCAGGCTCAATCAGCTAATGGCTCAGCTGACAGCCTTGCACACATCTAGTTGACTATCTGATGTTGTGCATGCTATGTAAGCCTGCCTATACATCTGTAAGCTGCTTTGCAACCCAACCTCCACCCCAGCTAAACCTTTCATGCTGTATCTGTCTTAATCAGTATCATATCTGTTGTCACTGATGCATGCTTGTTCTGTACTTGGGGTCTTCCTCCTGGTCTCCCAGCAGGGTGGGGAGGACAGGGAGGTGTCCTGTTGTCATGCTGCCAAATTATATATTACTGGAGATGGAAATATCAGTCTTCTTTTGATTATAGCGGTCTTAACAGTTTATAGCTGTCATAGCAAAATGTGCCATTGGGGGCTTTTTCTGATGGTGCAATTCTGCACTTAATTTAAAACTCTGCTGCTCTACTTCACATAACCAGTACTATAGCTATACATTCTTAATATTGTTATTCATATTTTAGGAGGAAGAAACTAGTGAGTATACTTGTAGTCCTGTATCAAATCCATAGTGTTATACCTATTCATTCAGCCTATTCAGCCTGCTTAGACTTGAAAACTTGACTTCTAACTTTGTTCTGTCTCCATATTCTGACTATACAGTATTCAAGTTTGGAGGCTACCACTTGCAATGTAAATTGGTTTCGCTTGTGACTGAAATAGGACCATGAAAAGAATCAGTATGCTTTATTATTTATTTGCTCACTGTATTGTACAGTGGTTGAACCATTTTATGGAAGTAGAAACCAGCCAGTAAGGAATTAAGTGTTGCTTTTATTGTTTTTCCTCTAAAATGTCGTAATTGCTTTATTGCTAAGCATCTACAGGCAGATTTCTGTGGGGTTGGCTGTGAGCCAATTGAGAAATGTTTTATTGCTGTGGAAAAATTATTTTAAGTACTTGCTTACAATGCTGCTTGAGGCATGCCTGTTTCTGCTGAGAGCACTACGCAGCTTTTGTCTGGTTAAATGATGTGTTTTATGAAATTGTTTTTAAGTAAACACATTAAAAAAATACTGACAAAACACTGCTGCAAAATGCTCTTTTGGATAGTTCTTTGAGAAAGTGCCCCATATAATTTTATTGTTTTATTATTCTCCGGCTTAATAAATAGATTAATCATTCAGTTAATGTGATTAGTTAAATGCTTATTGGACTGGTATTTATACTGCACTTTTTGGTCTTACTGACCCCTCAGAACACTTTATTCAGTGTGCTTTATCACTCACGCAGTGCTGACTGATCAGTGGACAATCCACTCTACCTCCTGAGCGATAGCTCATTATTTTTATATTGTTAATTAAGATGTTGCCATCATGGTTTGTCTTTGTCAGGAACATATTAGAAAATACTTACGGCCGCCAGTGCTATCCCTCAGCCTCCTAGTAGATGCACCTATGGTATGAATTTGAAAATACTAGGTGACATCTTTCTCGAGTTATCATGTTCACAAGATTTTCAGAAAACTTGACCTCTGACCTTGACCTTAAGGTCAAGGTTTTAAATGTTTATTAATAAAGTTAGTTATTTGTAAATAACTGGACATGAATAACTTGAGCTTATTATATAATATTATACTACAGTATATTTCTAACTAACTAGGCAGCTCATATCTTTCTTAAAGATATTACACATTTTGGAGTCAACTTTAAAGAAAGACAGATGTGAAATATAAAAGTGAGGTCAGAGGTCAAATGTGGTCAAATATTTGGATGCAAACTATAATGTGATATTTAGAATCCCCATATACCATTATAATTTCCTAAATGTTGCCAATACAAACAAAGGCAGCAGAACTTTAAGCAATGTTTTAAAGATAAAAGACATTTTTATGAAAGTTTGACGTTATTTGACCTTGAAGAAGAGGTCAGAGGTCCAAAGTAGTGTGATAGTTAGAATCCACATATATCATTCCCTATATGCCTGTATGTTTTCAGTACAAACATAGGCAGTAAGAAACATAGTTTTAAATAGCTCTATATAGCATTATTATCAATTTGACTTTCAGATCAATCGATTAACCTTGAAGGAGAGGTCAAAGGTCAAATCTGACATGATATTTTAAATCTTTATATGGTACTTTCTATATGTTGACAATACACACCACACTTGTAAGAATATGTTATAAGGCTTTTTGTCAATTTTGGACCAATAAATCATAAAGTTGACCTTGAAGACCTTGGTAAGTGTTTGGCAGAAGACATGACAAGATGTCCCTTGACTGTATGGAAGTCCATCCAACCTTTTGATACAGAGAACAATCATGAGTATGAAAATTATCATTACTGATAACAGGTACTGCACTGTGATAAACAGTGTTTAACTGCTTGAGTGTAGTTTGCACATCATAACAATGCAGATTACAACTCAGTAGCCGGAGACAGATATGAAGTGTGACTGCATATGGTTAGGGAAGATAGGCATCTATTAAATGTAACACTATACAGCAATTCTAATACTTTTTGCATTATTTAAAACTGGGAAAAAACAAAACAAAACAAAACTGTGATGCAGTGGTGAAGGACACATGGTGGACTGGTTGACGTTGATGGTTTCTACAGCTTCATGAAGTACCTCTATTTATTCAAAGGACCTGGGTTCAGTATTTCAAAACACAGTACTAATGTGCAAATTTGATGACTTGTGATATCTTTAGGGCTTCTCTCAGCAGGAGTCTGTATTTTGTTTGTCCAAGAAAGCATGTTTTCAACACTTGCATTACAGCGACTCAGCTCATATTTGCATGATTTACAACTCTGAGTTGCAGTGGTTGGATAGGGGCTCTGTAGGTGAAAGGTCACAAATCTGTGGACAGGAAGCCTTTCTGCAAAAGGAGCCTCACTGCGCCAAACCATGGGAGAAAGCTCTGCTAAATATTTGGGTATTATCCTACAATTGTTTTCCTGTGTGGACCTCAGTCTGTCTTCTTGAATGCCTTGACGATCATATAACAGTCAGTGCAATTTGATCGTGGCCTCCGTGGTTGAACCCAAGCAGAGAGAGCAATTTCAAAGCCTGCTGAAACTTTTCAAAACACCAATGGCCCGTTAACGGCCCAGGATAATGAATTCCATGGCACCGCAAGCCTCTATGTGTGGGAGACTTGGGGCTTAGCTAAATAAACCTTGTCTGGCTGAGTGGCCCCACTGGTGCCCAGCCCTATGTGGACGAGAGCTACTTGGTCTCTTACAGGTCAGTGGCTGGGCTCAGTGTTAATGACAGCCTCATTTACCCTAAACTCACCGTGACAACCACTAGCAACATCCCACAAGTCACACCTCTACTTTGTCACTAAGGATAGGTTACTGTTGGCAAGGCCATTGTTAGTGGATCAGCTTGAGATGACAAACTGAGTCTCCAGAAGGTTCATAGGAGCTGTGCTGGTTGAAGCTGATAGCAGAGATCACTAGTCTTCCCTGTGGTGGAAGTGACAGGCTCTGATTTTTTCTTCTCTCTTCATTAACTATTCACATTTGCACCTTATGTGCAGATCACCATCGCCACTCGACATGAGTCCAAGGAGTTCAAAGGCAGAGTTGCTTGAAAGTGTGCGCGCCACCCCAGGAGTCGCCGGGCCTTGGACGCCTGCAGAGTGGTGGGTGCTGAGAGCTTGGGCGTGTTTGGATCAGGGACTGAATTTTCCTCTGAAGATGAGGAAAAGGTTTATGGCACGCTCCCATGAGAGTGTCTCCTGCTCTTTGAAGCTCCTGTCTTGGTGGCTGCTCTTATCTTTAGGAACGGATTATTTTATCTCCTCCTGTTCCTTTCTTTTTCTTCTTCTTCATCTCCCTCTTGCTTTCCATCAAGTCAGGTTTGGTATGGATCTCTTAGGAGATCTTCTCCGTGCCCTTGCTCTTTCACTCCATTCATTTATAATTTCCCCCTTTCAGAGTACACCCAGCCTTCTTTCCACCACTACTACCCCCACTCTCTTCCTTTTGCTTCCTCTGTTGCACCCAACTCTCTTTCTCTTTTCCCTGTCTCCTCTATTCTAGCTTTCCAACACATGACAGACTGTGTAATTAATGAGCATCATAAACCTCTCTTTCTATTAGCTACCCATTAGTAAACCTGGCAAGCCTGTCATTTTGGACAAAAACACACAGCTCCTTCATTTGATCCCCACATCAAAGGGGGAACCCCACTGTTTTCGGCTGAATACACTAATTGTGTCCTCGTTCTGGATGGGGCTACACCCCCACCGCTTCAAAAAAGCAGCCAGTGTCGAGTACAGATAGTAAAGAGAAGTACAGAAGCAGAAAGTATTGATTATATTGGCCTAAATTTGGAGAGTTTTTGACGTTGGAAGAATTAGTAGTCGTTCAGCGGTGCTCCTAAAAAAAAAGTCTGCTTCTGTGTGTTGCTTTGCACGCCACTTACTCCCTTCATCGCTCGCTTTTTGTAGACACATTTTACTAAAAAGAAATGTCAGCGGGCTTCAGGCCCTGTTAGAGGTGTTTTATATGCTGCTGTTAAGATAAAAAGGAATTTTTAAGTGGGATGATAAGGATTCCCCTACTTTACACTACAAACCAATAATGTTAAGTACAGGATCAGCAGTCTTAGTATTAGAATGTGCCGTATGCAACATGGATTTTTTTCAGATTTTATTGTCTCACTACCAACTACTTATTTTGTGCACTTTCTACATTTTTTTCTGTTATAACAAAACTAGCTAGGACCAAAACAAGCCTAGAGGTGCTACTTTAAGTCTTCTAATGTTCTGGATAATATATATAAGCTACAAATACTCCCATTGCTTAACACATACACAACCCATGATTTTAATAGCAAATGGGATTTGTTGCATTTTGTTAATAATTTCAAGTGCAGGGATTTTGTTATGTTTGTTCTTCTTTTCAGTGTTTATTTTCACCGTGCTCTTAAAGAAAACCTCCCACATAACTTGTGTTACTGCGTCAGAGGTGTCGCAGTGTGTAGCTTTATATGATTTAACACAGTGCGACACCTCTGACGCAGTAACACAAGTTTTACTCTACTTGCCTCAAAGGCCAGAGTCCAGGAATATTCAGAATCCAGGTTATTTCCATTACTTCCACCATGCAGAAGGCAAACACATGCCAGGCTGTCGCCCCCGCCCGCAGACCCTTTGCCTGACACATCACACGCTGGGCAGCCACAATGGACTGAGTCACCGCCGCTGCAGGAATCAACACTGTACTTCAGTCTCGATTGTCTTCTGCCCTTTACAACATCCACGCCCTTTTGTTCCTCAAGATAAAGGCAACAGTCACATGTTTGAGCTTTAAGCGGCCAGCAGCTGCTCTTCTCTCCCGCTATATGCTTCACATCCCCCTCTTCACCACCAGGCAGCATTCCCTCCAGTGGGGCACTCCAGGCATCAGGCCCCTAACATTGTTGCAAGGACATAAACACAGATAAACCATTAGATGCCCCTGAATCTGGCTGTCTGAATACCCCCCATTATGCTTGTTTCCAGGGAGAATGCCCAGTTTTATGATGGAATGAGTCAGAGCTGGCCACCAAGGTAGGTGCTCCCCTAGGCCAATAAATACCTACATCAATCAGGCAGGTGTCTGGAGAATTTAGCTTTGTTCCATGAAGCATTTTCACCATAAAGGAAGAAACACAACAATAATCAAGAGACTGATTTCAACCGGATTTGACAAATGCCTCAATAAAAGCTAAATATTTACTCCATTTATTCTCTGATTTGATGGTGTGTCAGGCAAAAATAACTGCACCCCTGATAATAGAGATTGATTGGAGGTTCACGTTCATGAGATGGCTTTAAACCCCCCCGCCTCCTCCTCTCTCACAGGCATCAAAGGGAAAGCTAGGAAATAAGGCCTGCAAAGCCATCTCTCCGTTGGCCTCTTCAAAGGACAGGAAGTGTGTCAGAGGGACAGGCCTTCTTTCCCAGCAAATTCAGGCGAGCTGCTATAATAACACGTTCATCTGTGTCTGTGGCAGACTAGTTCAAAGGGGAGTCTGATTCCTCTTGGTACAACACGTGATGATAGAGTCATGATGCGGAAAACAGTGTGCATGAGGACCAGCCTAAGGACATGTGTCTAATGTATAGTCACATCCCGAAAGATGTGTCCTTCCTCAAAAATTGGGGCCGGATTATATCTTTGATATTAACAGCTCAACCCCAGGCACATGTAGTTATTAACTGCTTAACTACAGAAGTTATAACTTCTTCTGTAGTTTATGTATTAAACTCCCATGCTGGTTAAACTTCAGTGGAGGTTCAAACCTGTGAGTGTAGAACATGTGGCTGATATTTGCCTCCTCAAAATTTAAACCATACACAACATGTAGACTGGTCACATCTGTATTTTTCAGTGTGAATGGAGATTGCCAGGTGTGACGGCAACAGTAACATCTCCACTTAAACCTTTTACCAACCGCTCCCAGACTCGCTTTCTGGCTGTCAGCCTCAAGTATCTCTGGTATCCACATTTCCCATAAAGAGCTTGGGTTTGATCCTCTAGCATCACTGGCAGGTGTACTAGCCTCAGGTTGTTCACTCAGAATCTTGTCTCCAAGTGTAGTTTATCCTCTAAAGTTTTATACTTTGTCTCCAGTGTCTTTACCTCTTCCTACGTCGTAGTAATATCATCCTCGGCCGTAACTGCCGCTCAGCCTGTAACACCCCTTCAGCACAGTCCCCTGTCTCTCTCCTCATCTCTGCTATGGCTGCCCTAATTCTGTCCACTTTAGAGAAAAACTCAGACTTCATGGTAAAAAGTTCAGCCAGTACGGCACCCATTCACGCAGGTTTGTCCACACACTGGGCACACCGTTTTCCAAATCATCATTAGCTTTTTGGGCTGCACTGCTAGCACCACATAAATTACATAAATAATAAAAATGTGTAAATATCACTGAATGAAAAATTAATGCAGACGCCATGCTGTACGTCCCAATTAAATTACTTTGGTACTTATACTATCAAAACCTTCGGCATAGGGGCATGTACCAAAGGAAGGACTGCAGAAAAAATACCAAAACTTTTATGAGATATGTGACAGATGGAATCGCAAATAGCAGATTGCTTTCTAATACTGCAAACTGGCACTTCTGAACATTTGAAGGCTTTATTACATTTTACAAATGCAACTTTTTTCAAGTCCTATCTCCAGCATATCGTGAGCAACAGTGGTTCTTTTTAAATGGGAATAGTCCTCAGTTGAATACAGTGGGATAAAGATCATGTGAAATATGCACATAAAATTAAAATCAGCTTGCCTTTTAATGTAAAGAAATAAACAACATTTTATTGACTGCCAGCATTTGTGCTTGACATGCTGGTATGCTGAAGGCACAAGGGTAGAGAAAATATGTAAACATAAAATACACAGTCTTGACTTCTTGACAGTAGGAGCCAGTGATAGTATAGGAGTGACTAGCAGCTCTGCAACATGGACTTGCATCCAAGGACATCAAATACTAAAATTATGTCCTAAAATTGAACAGAAATTCCTCTGTATTAAGACTTAAAGGGAGAAAAAAAAAAAATCTCCACGACACAGAAAAGACAAGAGAAGACGAAATTTAGACATCGAGCTCTTAAAAAACCATGGCACCCTTTTCGCAGTTTGATTGAAAACACACATGAAACATTACCTTTTATGCAATTCTCACAACCTGCACCATGCAGGCGACAGTCCTCAGAAAACCCTTATGATTTAAATCCTTGTATTATTTATAACATATATTTAAATGTGATGTGACGTGTTGGGTGAAACATTGGTTCATGAAACCTAGCTTCAGCACATCAAGGGCACAATTGATCACATTCATTCGGATCTGAAAGCACATAATGGTTTCTAAAGAACGAAGAAAAAATTCACATTCAGCAATAATAATAATAGATTTTTTTTTCTTTTAGATCTGAAGCACCCCTTTAATTAGTATTTTGTACAGTGTGAGTTATTTGAGATAAAATAATGAAAGAAGCCCATTACAAATGTTAAATGTAGTTTTCCATCTGAGGAAGAAAATATTGTATAAGTCATGGAAAAAGATTTGTTTTATCTATTTCTTGAACCAAACACAAATCCACTTCTTAGGACGGATCAGGTTGGATTTGATGTATTTCAGAGGAAAACAGCACTGTGACTGATTATTAGATATAATGCTGCTAAAGTTGGTGCAAAAAAAAAAAAAAATAAATCTAACATGCAATTCCTGTTAAAGTTTAGTCTTTCACTGGTGATGATTAGAGCACCGACTCTGCATGTTTTAAAAGACATTCTGAACCTTTAACAGTGTTTTCTCAAAAGATGATGCCCACTGTGTGTTATATTACTTTCACACTGAGCTACTGGCAGCCTGGCATGAAATGGCACAGTGGCTTCTGTCTTATATCTGAAGACATCAAAAGAATCTTAGCCCGCTTTCATCTGCTGCCTCAGTCCACTAAGACCCTTATTTTCATGTTAGAGACCCCAAAAAGACAGGCGGGCACTGACCACAGAGCCCCGCATGAAATAACTTTTACCCCTGGGAAGCCCATGTGAGAGGATAATGTTGATAAAAAAAAAAAAAAAAAGTGAAAAAGTAGTTAGAGGTCAAAAGAGAATCCAAAAAGAAATTTGTATTTTATGCTGGCGCGATCTGTCAAAGGTAATTCACGCGAAATTATGGGGAAAAAAAAGATTTTGCGTACTTTGCGATGTGAGATGCGGAGAATTTAATCTGCCAGACAGCCCAAACCCCAAACTGAGGGAAAGGTATTTACAGCTGTCCAGTGAATTTCTTCTGTTTTATTTCCTCTCAAAAACAAAAACAAACAAACAAAAAGAGCAACAGACGTTACAAACGCTCTCGTATTTCAAATAACTTCAGCTGAGGTCGCTGGCTTGGGATCCTTTTGGATGCCACCAGACCCCACTGACAAAAATAAAAGAGGAAGGTTTTGGCGTCACCTCCTCCGCTCTTGAAAGCCAAGGCTGAACGAGGTGCGTAAAGTCAGACAGAAAAAGGCACAAGGCTCCGGAAAAGCTGACATTTTTTTTTCATAATAAAAGCATTCTAAAACCACGGACATGGGTCGCTGAGGGGTTCTGTTGTGGGATTGTTTTAATTTAGTCTAAATTTGGTTTGGTGACACTTTCTGGCTTTTCGTCATTAAGATTATAAGAGTGCTATGCATTGTAAATATCTGCAATTTTCGAGGCCAGAATGCAATGCCTTTCTCTTTCTGTTCATCATTACTTTCGTCAGTTCCATGTGACTTATTCTGAAAGCGGTGGGAGGAAGTCGCATAGCCTATTGTCTTTTGTGCGTCTTGTCAGTGGCGGCGCTCTGGATCAAAGACTCGTTTGGCTCCTCGGTCTTACGGTGCTGTTCTGAGCGCAGTCTGCTCTCGGTCTCCACGGACGCTTCTCTGTCTGGATATCGTAGCGTGTCTCTATTTTATTTCTCCTCCTGTGGATTATATTCATCTGATGGTTTTCAACTCCAACTCGATGCATAGAAATGGGTAAACTGCACTCCAAACATGGTAAGATTTCTTATTCCTGAGAGAAAATCACAGCTGTAGTTGTTCCGCTGGTGCTGCGATACTTTCGAGTAACACATTCATTGTCTCCTGTCTTTCTTCTTTTCCCCTCTCCCTCTCTCTCTTTCTCTCAAAAGCCGCTATTTGTAAACCGAGGGAGAGTCCAGAAGGTAAGCGCACTTATCCCCCCTCTCTCCTACATATTGCACTTTTAACATTTTCTAAGCATTTCGGTCAGTTTGTGAACAGCGGAGCAGTTTCCAGAGTCCGTATCAGTCTCAGCTTATTGCAGCGCAAACACTCCCGAGAGTCTTTGAAGATTAAACCGCGTATGGTCTGAACACATAAGAGAGAGAGAGAGAAAAAATATATGTTTGTACTCACTGCTAATAATGCGCTTGTGTGTTTCAGGCGACAGTTTTGTAGTGAATGCCTGTTTGGCGAGGAAGGGAATCGATGACTGGCTCGTGAAGCAGAAATATTATTGCACGAGCTCTCGCCTCGAGCAACAGGACTGTCACCACAAGAATAACTGCGGGTTAACTGCACGGGTGAGTGTGACTGTATCCACTCAGGTATTCATACTGATGTTTTGCTTTCTACATTTTTTTTTTTGTTTTTTTTTTTTTTTTTTTTTCTTTTAACTCAAGTTTTTTTTTTTTCTTTTTTTTTTTTTTTCACTTTAA
>VUQS01000040.1:0-11712 GCA_015108495.1 Heterochromis multidens | reverse complement strand
TGCGGACACAACTTCTGCCAGGACTGCCTGCTCGCCACCTGGAAGGACTCGTACAGCTGCCCTCAGTGTCGGACCCTGTTCGCCACCAAACCGGAGCTGAAGAAAAACACGGTCCTCACCGCCGTGGTGGAGACCTTTAAAGTGAGGTCGAGCAAGAGCGAAGCCAGCCTGACTGGAGAGGAGAGCAAAACGAAGAAGAAGGATGTCATCCGCTGTGATACATGTATGGAAGCAGAGGCGTCGAAGACCTGTCTCACCTGTATGGCTTCATACTGTGAGGAGCACCTGCGCCCTCACCGGGAAAATCCTGTTTTCCGTCTCCATAACCTGAGCGAGCCTATCGGGGACCTGTTGGAGCGCATCTGCCCCGACCACCACAAGCTGATGGAGCTGTTCTGCACACAGCATGAACGGCCAATCTGCAGCTTCTGCCTCCAGCAAGTCCACAAAGGCTGCTCCTTCACGAATCCTGATGAGCAAAGGAGCCGGAAAGAGGTGTGTGTTTATCAGTATTCACCTGAGAAGTTTAAAGAGACAGATCTAAACAAACATACTCATTATAAATGAATGTGTTTAATGTATTTTTTAAAATTTAAATGTAGTTTTTTGGGGAACCAAAACTGAGAAAGGTAGTTGGTTTATTTTCCTTATAAAAACATAATTATCAGTCTTAGTTTCTGTATTTTCCTCCGGATGGCTACAGCCTGGGTTTCACTAACTTGAGGAAAGTGGTCGATGCCATGGTCAAGTAGTTGTTCCTATTATACTTTGTCCAGTACCTGGACGTAGTCTGTGGATTTAGCTATCACAACATCTCCCATTATTTTGAGCGGTCCTGTTGTAAAGCCTCAGGGTGTGTTTTTGCAGATGTCACGGATCTAAATAAGAAACTGAGACACGGATGGTTATTGAATAACAGATGGTTAGCCTGGTTTGTCCTCCTTTCTGATGACAATATGGACCATAATTTACAAAGTGAACATCATATTTTATTCAGTAAAACCTGAAACTAGAGATTGAGACCATACAGTAAAGTGTGTACTGAGGTCATAGATGAAGGAAGCTGGGGCAGCTTTCTCATAGACTTCAGTACAAGTGTTTTTGTAACTGGAAGAGTCGCCTGCTGCTGGCTATTAGAAGGAATGCAGGTTTAAGAGACTTCGACATTGGCTTTACTTTTCAGCCCTGGAAGCTGTGTCCATCTTTTATATACAGTCTGTAGTAGTGCCTTGTGGACAAGTCAGCACAGAGCTTTGCGCTCATCCTCTGATGATCCAAGCGGACCCTCACATGCTCATGGACACAGAAAGTATAGGGCCTGCATGTCTGCACACCACAGACTAGTAATCATTCTTACTTTTTTAACATCTGCTTGGAGGCTCAGTAGGATGAATGCATAACTGGTGCATCATAGTGCCTGTCTCACAGAAACATAGATGTTTGCACAGAGCCTTCCTTACATTTGCCTCAAAAGACAAAACTGATGGACCCTAGTACTCATTGCACACTTGCAGATGCAGACTATAATAAACTATAATAATGGCAGGTGTCCCACAGTTTGAGAACTGCTCTAAAATATGAATGAGTGGAATTTTCTTTTAGCTGCTCACAGCTTTAAAAGTGTGAATTTAAAATCTGTTTTTATCTTTCAAAATCTAGCATGTTGTTTGTGGGCTTTGAAAAATTTTGAAAAGGTAATGAGACCCTGTATTGGTTATGCTGTTGTTGAAGTATCTGAATTATGAGAGGAGAGACTTGATAACCTGAGCATAACCATCCTGTCCATTTAGGAGGTGACCCTCATTCTGAAACCAGGAAGCCAGGGTTAAGGCCAGAGTTATCACTTATGCCAACAATCTCTTTTTAGGAAATGAGGCTAAAGTAAGTGACCGTACCATGTTTCTCTGTTTGCAGTCCGACCTGAGGAGCAAGTTGGGTTTGCTGGATGGTAAGATTGTGAAAAATGAGACGATCATATTTGAAATGAAGGACATGCAGAACAAATTAAAGGTAAGACTTCTCATTTGAGATACTATTCACATAAATGAGGAAGAACATAAAGACATGGATAAAGGGATATTTTGTATTTTTATAAATTATTTCTTTACTGATCTAGTTATGGATGCTCTCTCACTCCTGTCCTCCAGGACTTAGCGACCAACAAGAAGAGAGCTCTGACAGCTGAGTATCAGCAGATGCGGGAGATGTTGGCCCAAGATGAGCGCGATGCTCTGAACACAGTGGACCGAGAGGTGGAGACTGGTCAGACCAAACTCAGGGTTCTTATGAAGAAGTTCGGTGACAACGTTGATAACATGAACAAAGCTAAAGAGGAAATCCACAGCCTGCTGAGTCGGTCACAAACCCTGGCCTTCCTGCAGGTGGGACATCTGTGATTATTAATCCATACAGCTGCATTAGCAATGGTAACATAACTTAGAACTCATGTGATACAAAGTGTGCAACGGTTCTAAAACATATCGAAATAATGATAAAAACTCATGATCTCATGTTGCAGTTCCCCTTCCTGACTACAATGTGGACCATAATTTACAAAATGAACATCATGTTTTATTCAGCGAGACCTGAAACTAGCAAATGAGGTCATACAGTCATCAGTAAAGCATTTAATAATCAGTAATCAAAGGAGATAGATAGATAGATAGATAGATACTTTATTGATCCCACCAGGGAAATTATTGTGTTATAGCAGCAGGGTAAAGAATAAAAGTAGTACAGTCTACAATAAATAAACAACATAGTTATAATAAAAGTGCCACAGGCGCATAGTGAGGGCCTTATAATGTGAGGTAGTGCAAAAAATGTATATAATCAACAGTGATAAAAAACAAAGAAAATAAAAATGAGGTTAAGTTAAAGCAGAGTAAAAAGTAAGACTGAGATTGTGCTCGAGAGTAGTGCAAATTATATGTAAACTATATGTATACTATAAATCTAAGAACCAGTTACAAGAAGGTGCAGTACAGAAATATGTATGTGAAATCTTATACCTGACAGGTGTGTTCACCTGTCACAGAAAGAAGAGTTATTGAAAAAGTTTTTTATAGAGAACAATAGGAAGGATTTCCTGAAGCATTCTTTATGGCAGTAGGTTTGAATCAGTCTGAGGGAGAAGGCGCTCTGCTGCCTCTGTAGTGTGGAGTGGAGCAGGTGAGATGGATTGTCCATGATGAAGAGCACTTTTGTTCAGTGACCTCCTGCCCCTCACTGGCTCAAACGCCTCCAGATTCTGGCCAACAATGGTTTCAGGAGTCTCCCCTTGCTTGCCATTATGATGTCAGCTTAAAAAAAAAATGTCTGATCAATATATTGCATATAAACAACTGTTGTTCAGTGTACATAGAAAGTGCGTCTTTAATAGAGACGTGATCTCTGATTTTATGATCATGTGTTAGTGGGATATTTTAACTCATGGGACACAATCACTACAAAAAACCCCACACATATACACACGGAACAATTGAGATTTATTTGTTTATTTATTGTTTATAAGTTTACTACATTACATAGTAGTTCATTACATTTGATAAAATAAGATGGCATTATCTTGACTTTAAAGACAGCATTGTGTTTTTCTCTTCTCAGGCACCATATAATCTCCCCCAAGCAGTTAACTTTGACCCTTACTCCCCTAAAATCAACCTGGACTCCAAGAAGGTTTTGGCGTCACAGGCCTTTGCTGTCACCCTGAAGGAGCATCTGACAGAGATCTTCAAACAGCCCGTCGAGGGCCGACTACCATTAAATAAACCAGGTGAGTGCACAGGTAAATTTTTAAGTAGGATGTTTTAAAGTTGAAGATTCATTAAGAACGGATGGATTCATTAATGAAGTGTAGTGAAGCCAGTTCATGTCCAATTTTGTTCCAGAAGTTAACCCTGATATTTTGGCAATTGGTGAGTTGTTTCATGTGGGGATTAATGGAAACAGGATTACAATCAAAATCCACAGCCAAGAAATGAAGGGAACACTTAAATCACGTATCAGATCTTGATGAAGGACATAGTTGAAAATCTTTGCTGACATATATTATGTGATTTGTTGAACAAAGTGTCTTAAACAACAGACAGAGGCAATCAAAATCATCAACCCTTTGAGGACTAGATTTAAAATCACACAAAAAAATTAAGTCAGTAAAGATTGTTCAAGTGTTCCCTTAATTTTTTGAACAGTATATTTTGAAAATATTCATATTGATACCACCTTTTCTGGTAGAGCTTGATTTCATTAAGTGTTGATAAAGAGATAGTACTGTAATGACACCATGTGGCATGTTTTCAGCTGAAAAACCAGGTTCAGCTGCGGCGTCTACACCTCTGAGTTTTGGAAATTTCCCAGAATCTGGTAAGTCAGTTCATCTGTCCAGTACAAGGTTTATAAAACAAGCGTTTTATAACAGGTCGAGAATAAATGCCTGTTCTTTTCTTTATTGCTTTCTTAGAAGTGGAGTCCTCTTCAGGTTACCCCAAACTTCCCAGGTCTCACAGTCCAGGTCCTCAGGCCAAAACAGGCCAGAAGAAAAAGACTCAAAGTAAGAAAAAGCTTTTATTTATTTTTTGTTTTTTTCTGTTGTCCTTGCTTGTGGCTCTTGCCATCCAAGTCTGTTGTCTACACTGAACACATAATGATATGTTTGTAGGAATTTTAAATTTTTGTGAGGTGTTTGGTCATTCGGTTCATGACGTTTTCCACTTTTTTAAAAATGAACTACAGGTATACAGGAAATGACTCTAGCATCAACATTTAGCTATGTGTGACTTTTACAATACCACCATTAATAATGATAAATTATTAAAACATTATATAATTATGCATTTTTCATAATTTAACAAATAATTAAGAACATTGTGGTATTTCACTTTATGAAACCAGTGCAGATTCTTTACAAAAACAGTGTTTGATAAGGAAAATATATCATTCTATTAGACATTCTTTGCAAAAACAACGCAAAATGTTTAGAAATCTAAAAGTAACTTTTCTTTTTCATAACTAGTAAGACCAAAGATAAGATCTTATTGTAACCTAAACTTTACTGTAAATTGTTTCGACTTCTGTAATTTGTTTTATTCAGTTGTTTATAAGCAAGAGTTTGGAAGAGTACTGCACAGAGGGCTGTCAAGGGCTTTTATTGTGTAAGGCAGTGACAGGAAGAATCCCTTATATTGCAGAGAATCTGGTTTCTGGTATGGATCAGGCAATAGCCAATAAAGATATATTGTTTTCTTCCAGTGTTCAGATCTGATTTATGCACATTTAATTTTATAAATATTTCATTGTCTTTGACTACTTTCTAGAAACCAAACCAAAAATTCCTCAGTCCACTGGGGGCATTATGGGAGATTGGAATAATGCCCGTTCGATGGAACACCTGTTGGAGATCGGAGGGAAACCCAGAGGCCGTCCTCCTGCAGCTGAACCCAAACAGAAACCAGGTAGACACCAGATTTTGGCATCTTATGCTAAGAGTTGCCTCAAGCAAAGATATGGACTAGTCTATGGGAGCCTCTTAACATTACTTTCCAACTTCAGATGCCTGGATTTATTTTTAGTTTTTAAAGAACTTCAAGCTCCAACTTACACTGTCACCCCTGTGTCTTTTGGAACTCCCAGCACCTCATAATAAACTTTAATATTTAGAATAAGTGGCATTCCTCTTGTTTTAAAACGCCTGTTATCTCTGAGCTAATCATGTTTTTTTGTCTTTGATTGTAGAAACTCCAGACATTCTCCCAGACATAAGCTCAGCAGAAAAGAGAAGTGAACTTCTGAAATGTAAGTGTAGCAGGCATCTTCCCCTCATGTGGTAACAGCAGCTGGGTCTGTTCTTTGAATGATCTTTCTTTTTGTTCCTTTCAGATGGCACAGTACTCACTTTCAATCCAAGGACCGCCCATAAACGCATCGCACTGACTGAGGACTTCACTAAGGCCTCGGTGTCAGATGAACACATAAACTACCCCGACTGCCCGGAACGGTTTGCTGTCTGCTCCCAGGTGCTCGCCTCCAAGGGTTTCTCTTCAGGGCGCCACTACTGGGAAGTGCGACTGAGCGGCAACAACTTCGTTGGCATAGGCTTGGCTTACAACAGCATCGACCGCAAAGGCCCCACAAGTCGACTGGGCCGCAACGCCCAGTCCTGGTGTGTTGAGTGGTTTAATGTCAAGCTGTCAGTTTGGCATAACAGCAGTGAGACCGTGCTCATCAATCCTAATCCAAAACGTGTAGGCGTGTTGTTGGATTGCGAGGCGGGCACGGCGACGTTCTATAACGTGGCTGACAGGGCGTATCCCTTCCACTCCTTCATGTTTCCCTTTGCCGAAGCTGTCTATCCAGCCTTCTGGATTTTCTCAAGTGGCTCCTCCATTAATTTGTGCAAGCTGCAGTAATTTTTAACATACGCAGTCAGCCAGTCGTCTCATTGTTAAATGTGCCCTGTGGAGTTTACTTCTGAGTGAGCAGTTGTTATAGTAACTATATAACTGTATAATATTTACCACATTTTTTTTGCATCCCGAGGTCTAAAAGTGTAGGGAAAAAGATTTGGAAAGCCAATTAATTAAAATATATTAACTAATTAATTAATATTGTTACCAAGCTGTCTTCTTCTTCACTGCCTGTGTAGGTGTTGGTTGCTGCATTTGTTGGCCTGTTGTATCCATTAACTGGATCAGTAAATAACCATGAAACTAAATTGAGGTATTATAAGTCATATGCATGATATAGTACACTGTATAGTCCTAATAGTAGTCAGAAACTCCACAGCGTACCTTTAATCAATGAGTCTATTACAGACTTAATCTACATAAAATGATACAAAATTATATAAAATGCATAAAGCAAGGAAAAAAATAAGATTAATAAGGTAAAATAATAATTAGTTAGTAATAAAGCAATTTTTGAATATTTGGAACAGCAAAAAACTGAACCCCACATATTTTTCACATCAGGAGCTGATCACTTATATCTGCCCTCAGGGAACCGTTTTGCTGTTATTGGGAGAAAAAGTAATTTTG
The DNA here is from genome assembly GCA_015108495.1 of Heterochromis multidens. Classification (NCBI taxonomy): domain Eukaryota; kingdom Metazoa; phylum Chordata; class Actinopteri; order Cichliformes; family Cichlidae; genus Heterochromis; species Heterochromis multidens. The sequence goes on along the minus strand of VUQS01000040.1, from coordinate 4,678 downwards.
CTTTTACACAACTGTTCAGCATTTTTGTTGATGGATCGGTCAGGCAAAAATATCATTCTCATATAAGAAATTTCTGTTAGTACTTTTCATGTACATTATCAGGACTGTTCTCGCTGCCAAATCTTATCAAGCCTCTGACCACCCACATAACCATCCACCCATCTACAGTACAGACGACAGTTTAATGCTTATAAACTCCAATAATGCCACAACACATAATGCAAATGCCTGAGTTAGGCAGCTAACTAGCATTGGCGTTGCAATCAGTGCTAACAATGCATTGTCCTCCTACTGAGTGATAATGTCTTGGTGGTATTTGAGGGTGAGAAGCCTACAGCTACGAGTGTGCTGTACAAGTACTTATTGTGTACTGCATGTAGCTTTACTTACCAAACTCAAAATGGCAAGTGTAAGAACAGAAATGCTTAATTTGAGACAGAAAATGAACGTCTTGATTAGTAGTGCTCTCTGCACACTGCTACCTATCTGTTAGATTTGAGGAGTATTTGGTGGTGGTTTCTCTGTCCGGTCTGAGAATATTAGTAGACAGACAGTTATGCAGACAGCTGGAGTTAATGAGTTAATGGCATGTCATAGCTCATGACATTAGCTTTTGTTAGCTATGCTGGCTGTGATATACAGCAGCTGAATTCACTAAGATGAAGCTGTCTCAAAACACAGGAAAAGCACTGTGTCTTGTGTTTTCTAGTGACTGTCATGCACATATGTGTTGCAGTCACTTTATGAAAGTATTTAAAAATAAAGTTTGCTTTTAAAGCGAAATCAAGTAAAAATGGTGTCAATAGAAAGCAGGATAAAAAAACATCAGGCCTACTTTTTGCTTCATTTTCCCCCAATAAACTCAAAAGAAGACAAAAAATATACATATATAAAAATATGTATACAATAAGTTCACTGACCTGGTAATGGTGGCAGGGTTTCTTGTTTAAATTTTTCAGAGATTTGATTTATTTCCTGCTTTTCTGCAGTTATTGCAGAACACGTGTACCATACACTGTGTGTCCTGTACATGCTGTGCAGATTATTTATCATTCACTGTAGAACAGGTGTGACTATAGCTGGATCAAGCAGTGACTCTACCTGTGAAGCATGTGTTTGCGCAATGTTTTCATATCAATTCTGAATATGGAAACTTTGTTTTGGAGTGTGGGAATTAAGGTTATATGACTGGGTGATGCAGCAGTTTCTCATGATATGAACAATGTATGGTGACCTTAAAGATTTCTATAAGTTTAGTATCCCCCTGAAAAAATACTAAAAACTGTGCAGACTCAAACAAAGATGTTATTTGTAAATGCGTGCCAGAAGTTCATGTCTCTTCTGCAATCTGAAGATTGAAATGAAGCCAAAGTGACTTGTCATTTGTCAGCTCCTAAATGTATGTTTCTGTAATATGATTGGCTGTTCAATGTGCACAAGCACCACCCCCTACGAACTGTGTATTGCAACGTATATTTTTCATGTCATGGAAGTTTTATCTACATAAGAGAATATGGACTGCAGCTTGTATCACCCAGCTCTAAATGCCCACTTCTTTCAGCTGATGGGAACAGAGGTCATGTTTTCTCTGTTTTCATCACGTTTGGAAAGCCTCTCTTCTCTCTTTTATATTTGGGTTGTTTTTATGGCATTTTGCCTTAAATGATGGCACTTGAGTCAGAAAATGATGGGAAGAGAGTCACAGATGACGTGCAGCTGTGGTCCTGGGCTAGATTTGAACCTAGGATGTCATGCTTGCATGGGATGCCCCATAGAAATAAAATGCTATACATTTTTTCCTATGGTAGGCATCTTAAACCATCAAGTCATCAGAGAGCCTTGTTGGCTTGTCACAAGGTGGAGGGAAGGTAGTAAAATGTACAGTTTCAGAGGGGTAAATTATTTGTTGTATGATACAAAGTTTACCCCGGCCTGTAAGAACAGTGGCTCGCTTCCTGATGTGGCACCACTGCAGTCCATCAGGTGTTAAAGTGGTTAATATAGTGATCGCTTTAAATCAGGCGAGCGTCTTACAGAAATGACAAACTGTGAGTGTCAAACATTGTACATTGTTGTACATTAACGGTGAAGTTAGCAGTTTCATTACAGCTCCTCTAACTTTGTTCTTTTTGATAAAGTTAGACAAAACTTTACTATATTTAAAAGGTTCAGAAGACACTTTTGTCCCAGCTGACTGTGTAAGCAAGGAAAAGTTCACACGTCATCACCGTGCAGTGAATAAACTAAGTATATTTTTAGGTTGTATACTGATATTGCTGTATCTGATCTGAACCTGTGTGGTGACATCTGCTTGTCACAATGGAGACTTTTGATTTGGGACAGAAGGGTTTTAGAAACTATCAAGACCTTTCCTGAACCATGGTGACACTTGTGTACTCTTACTACCTTAAGCTTAAATCACATAATAGTGGTGTGTACATTTGGGAAAATCAAAAGAAATGTGTTTATTTCCTGTAGCTTCTGTTTTTGCTCATAAAATCTTTCACAGTTTAAGCAGACTCCAGCAGCTCTCCAGCACTGTGTTGATCTTGTTCTGTGTAAAGTGCTGAATGTCAACTGAATTTTAATTCATTGTTCTTTGCGTCACATAGATGAGTTTGGCAGTATGTTTACTTTCTGCAAACTGTTAAAGTTAAACAACTTTTGTAATGCTTCAGTGCACAACCATCTTGTGCTCTCACTGTCTTTGAAAAAGTGCTAGTTAGTACATTATATATAAGGTCTTCTTGCTGTATTCTGTTTGCTATTGCTATATTTAATCAAAAACTGCATTATAAATCAACCAGTGTTTATTTCTAATAAAGGTTCTTCTGTCTCTGATGTAGCTCATTTTTTTTTCTTTTCAAGAAGCCTCAAGTGACATAAGCAACATCGACATCACCCGCCCTCATCTTATGTCTAGTTCAGATGTAAGACCTGACACTGCCACGAAGGGCAGCTGATTAAGGATAGGTGCTGACAACATGTGCTTTAGCCCCGTAATGGATGCTAGGCTTTGGGATATATGGAACTGAGTGAGGCCTGAGTTTGGGCACATTTACCATTCTCTGGACCAAATATGGACTGTATGTGAAGACCTGAATTTTACAAATTTAAAGTAATATTTTCAAGACATAGGGAGAGAAAACATTATATTAAAGTTAGATAAGTTCTTTTTTTCATAACATGAGTTTTAAACTTTCCTTCTCGTCATTATTTTCATAACTTGTATGGATATTATTAAGTACTATTATTTGCTTATTTTCACATTTTATCCACCTCAAATGTATTAAATTGACATGTTAAATTGATCATTTTATTCATTATACAAGACTCTAAACCTCTATGATTTAATTAATTTTATATTCTTTGATCACTTTTTGAGGCTTTCAAACAAGAGGCTGTGGCTAAAATGTCAATTTGGAGCTGCCACTGTAGTGAGTGTATTTCCCCAAAGGCATGTCCTCCTTTGTCACACCAGCCCTCTGTGTCCTCCTTCACTACGTCCATGAATCTTCTCTGTGGTCTTCCTCTTTTCCTCCTGCTTGGCAGCTCCATATTCAACATCCTTTGTCCAACATCCACCATCCCTCCTCTGCCCATGTCCAAACCATCTCAGCCTTGCCCACTCCACCCTGTCTTGACTCTCTTTCATTCCTCTTCTCTCCAGAGCATACCTCCACCTCTTTAGGCTCTTACACCTGCTCCCTTCTGCCTGTTTTCATTTTTAAAGTGTGAATGAATAAAACAAATCATCTCTTCAGTCAAGCAAACACTAAACTTTTTTTCTGCTTATGGGGTTATTATTATAGCAGTATTATTTTAAAAAGTGAGTAGATTTGTGTCATAATGTGTAATAATCTCAGTCTGATTTTAAAATATTTTTTAAAAGCCTTAAAATGTGTATTTAGACTTACAGATTTACTGTATATAAATAAAAACATGAAAGAGCTGGAAATGCAAACAGAAGTCATCGGTTAAAACTCAGGCTGGGCTCAGTTAGATGTCTATTAAAATGTTTTGCTACACCAGTTTTAGCCTTCAGTTTTACAATAAAGGTTCTGATGTATTTATAGCCTCTTTCTTGTATTTAAAAACAAATAGGTAGTGTTTAAATATGATGAAATGCCATTTTTCAATTAAAAGTTAAAAGAATCAATACGATTTTTTTTCTCAATGTTTAATTTCTTTGACAGAGTTCTAAAATAAGATGTCAAATCAGTTAATACATCTATTTATTTATTTATCCATCAAAAGGGTGAATAAGTGGTCAAAAAAAGTTATTTGAGCTGAAGTGGTGGCTTTGTCGCGAGTCCTGTTACACAAGCCAGAATTTGTGTCTGTTAGCTGGAGTTTTCGGCATTAATAGATTAAGATTATGAGAATAAAAGTAAAGTTGCAACATAGAAATTATGCTAGATGCAACTTTTCAGTGCAATCAGAGGGTGGCTGGCCAATGATTAACCAGCTGCATGGAAAAAAGTTTCTGCCTCGCAGCCTCCTCATTCACATCAGTCCCGTCATGGCCGAAGTGGACGAGGCTTAGAGTCTGAGTCTGGAGGATGAGCTGACCTGCAGCATCTGTCTGAGCACCTTTGACTGTCCGGTGACCATCCCCTGCGGACACAACTTCTGCCAGGACTGCCTGCTGGAAAGCTGGGAGGACTCGTACAGCTGC
>VUQS01000038.1:49889-60938 GCA_015108495.1 Heterochromis multidens | reverse complement strand
TGTGGTGTTTTTTTTTAAAAAAAATAAAAAAAAAAATTTTTTAAAAATATTATTTTTTTTTTTTTTTTTTTTTGAAAAAAAAAAAAAAAAAAGGCAGGTGTATTTTCATAAAGTGTTTGGCTTATGGTGGCAAAGGGTATTCATTAAGAGTAAAGGATAAGCATTGTTTTTGACATTTAGCAAGACTTCTCTCTATGAAATCTCTTTGGACTAACAGCCTTTCTCTGAAGCTACAAACATTTTCTCTAAAATTCTTACTCCTCCCTCTACATTTGTAAACAGATGTCTTTCCTCCAGCTTGATCCATCTGTGTGTCTCCTTTCCACTTTGTATGAGAACTGAGAAAACAGATTCACTAGGCGCATCCCAACTTCAGCTGGCTTCTATTTCCTCCCAACCTGTGGGTTACGGCCCACAGACTGTTGATGCTCCGCACATGGTTTTCTCTCCATTTCTGGCGGTTTTCCCTTCTGTCTGCTTGTATTAAACTGATCAGGAATGATCTAGGTATTTTACTGAGCACTTGTTTCCTCTGATGGGAATAGGGACAGTGATGTGTGTCTGTATCTGTGTATTTCATTAGAAAGGGCAAGCAGGGCTCATGTGTAGCTTTATAAAATACTTTCTAAAGAAGAGCATCTATACCTCTGGGCATTGGCAAGAGGTATTTTAGGATGCAAAAGGTTCTAACGCTCATTTCCACTGGTAAGAAATTAAATTAAATTAAATTAAATTTTATTTATATAGCGCCAAATCACAACAAAAGTCACCTCAAGGTGCTTTATATTGTAAGGTAAAGACCCTACAATAATACAAGAATAATAAGAAATGATATTATTACACCACTGTGAAAAAAAAAGAGAAATTCTGAACACATCTTGTACTATCGGCATGAATCTCCAGTGACATTTAACATGGAGCAGGTGGTAGTTCATTAACTCAAAGGTACCTTGTGCACTGTGTCCCACTGTGTAGGCAATCTGGACACCCAGCATACTGTGGGCCTTGGTATATGGTAGGTGAGTCTAAAAAAACCCAAAGCTGCAGACATGACAGAAACAGTTCAGTCATTGTCCAGTTTTTGTAGTTTTTGGAAAAACATGACTGTGCAAATATTTACAACAAAAGAACAATGTGTGGTTCATTAACTTTTCCTGTATGTGTCACAGAACATGTTTCTGGCTCTCCCCACTCCAGCTCCAACCACAGCCTGATGCAACGGGGGGGTAGACAGCCATTTGCGTTAAGAATAGAACTTGATATTACAGAGGAATCTCCAAACGGCCTGTAAAAATAAAGGGGTTCCGAGAAGTTCTTCGCCCGAGCTTTGGTCACTGCCAGCATTTTTTGGCGTTTGTTGTTTAATGTGGTCGGTGAAAACTGTTTCTTATTTGAAGAGCAACACGTCACGTCTCTACACACGCAAGAATTATTGGACAGGAGCTCGGAAAAGGGAAGCTCATTCTGGGAACCAGACAACGACAATTGTTCTGCATGTACATCTCATCATCACAGACAAGCACTTAGGCTTCAACCGCAAATGCTGCTGATGGTATATTTAAACAATAGGAGTCTTCTTGGCTCTTCTTGAATGCACCTATACATCGTAATCGGTTCATACTGAGCATGAAAAGCTTTTTTTCCACTTAACTTCAGTAAATTCTATAAACTAACCTTTATTTTTTTCTGTGAAGCAAAGTTCAAGTGTTTTTTATTCACTGAGGCACAGGCGGGGATTGCTTTTTGTATACCATAGACTGTATATAAAAGATGGACGTAGTCACCACAACAAACCCTTGACTATAGAAATACAGCCATTATCATTTTCTCTTTGGACAAGAGGTCTGGGTGCTAAGTTATCAGCTAATACTATGGAGCTTGGTTAGCAAGGTGTCTCCAGAGATACCTGCTAACTACAAATATAAAAATAAAATACTGGAATTTTACTCACCAAAACTGGAATGCAGACTTCTTAGATATGTTGTTGATACAATTCAGTGCACAGAAAGCCATATTTTCAACACCACAAACATGATAAAGAGGTCCAGTTCAGCCTAGCAGACAGCTAATGGCCCAGCCCAGCTTCAAACAGTCAGTCATTAGTCATACAGACCAAAACAGTTTTTTGTACTATAGCTGCTATAAAGCTGAGCATTTTAACATTTGAGTCTATGGGAATTACTTTGCCTTTGCAGTCAGCCTCAAGTGGCCATTAAAGGAACTGCAGTATTTGGTACTTCGCCCAGCAGTTTTTTGCTCTATACACACATCCAGTTTTTTACTATATATTAGTTTAGCAATGTCTAAAATTCTGCAGCATAGCTATTGCTATGATTCCACTACAGACTACGTCTGACAGGCCTAATAATATGTTATAATTCACACTAGAAGCAGAAAGCATACAAATCTGCTGAAACCATGATCCCTGCTGAAATAATATGTCAGGTGTACTTGCGGGGCAACATATAGCAAACAGTTTTTTCTTCTTCTTTTATTTCCCCGGATGTGTTTTGTTCTTCAAATGCAGGTATCAATGTTTAGTTGCAGTAGTGCCAACCACATTCACATTAGTGTCAAAGAATAACAAGATGGTCACATGACCTGAATGGAAAATAAAGGTGGTTTTCACTAGCATCTGTGTCCCAGAGAGTGTTTGCTTCATCCTTCCGCTGTTTTAAACAAGTCAGGCTATTTTAAGGTTTGGGTTTGCCTTTTTATAGATGAACAGACAGCAGAGTGTGAAAGAAATGTTCTTTCTAAACAACGTCAGAGACCACAACTGTGCTTGAAGTGGGACATAGGGCCGGAAGAATCTTTTCATACAGGCAAGCAAAAAAAAGAAAAAAAAGTGTTGACAGCAATGTGTGTCTATGTATGTGTGTGGGTGTCCTCCTCCCCAGCCCACCCCGAGTACATGGCCGCAGTGTTGGTTGTTTCACTCACTGTTGACACACACACTGAAACCCTCAAAAGCAAACAGCTTCACTAGGGTTTCCTCATTCTCTGCTGCAGTATTGAAACTGTGAAGCTATTACAGTCATCATCACTATGCAAAGTCTGTTTATGATAATTAGAACCTTTATATGGTATTCTTTTAACACCGTGGCCAAGAAATGAAAACAAACTCTTTGCTAGTTCGATCATAACTATGGAACTCAAGCTCTATAATGATAAATTAACCTATAACACAACCGTGCCTGTTTTCTACTTCACCTGCTATCTACCACAGCTTTTTTTTACTAGAGTCTCTGTTTTAAATATTATTTGTTTTAAGGAATATTCACTATTTTATTTTTATGTGTGTCTTCAGAAGAGTGCTGCATCTCAAAATAGAACTCAAAAGCTTGTGATTCGCGGTCGCTTTGGCTGTAACAATTGTAAGTTAATTAAGCTTCTTTGAGAAGACATTGGCCCCGCTTGTGTGGTCCATGCTGTACTTGTGGTTTACTTGGCAGCAAAAGAAAGAACACAACAAGTCATCTTTTAATTAGAGCTGTGTGTATGCTCAGGGAAATGACTTTGAGATGCGCTGTGGATGTTGAAAAGCCTTTACATCTCCTTTTCTCTCTGTCTCTTTCTATATGAACTGGATAAGCAGCTATATATGGCCACAGTTTGTCTGTCCCACATCTGTCCGGTTACCCACAATGCACTTGTTCATCATATTATCAAGCATCTCCAAATAGGGCTGTGCTCTATTTGTTCTCAGAGCCTCATCCAAAATCCTGATCACTTATCTCCTGAGGCCATAAATGCATCTGCTGATAATCTAAATGTCACATCTTATTAACAGCTCTGGTCTTAAAACACATTGCTTGCCTGCTATCCCAGAAGCATTAGACCCATTAGGCTCTGATCAATGAAAACAAGATACCATTGTTTTGATCTAATGGATTTCACTGGTTATCACAAGGGGAATGCATGTCTTGTAAATGCACGGTTGCTGGTTAGAATTCCAAAACCAGCTTAAGTGAATAAGGGTGCGGGTACTGCAGCATCGCTACATCTGCCTTCAGAAACTGCTGTTTAAAAAAGCAAAATAGTAAAACTGTAAACAGCTTCGGTGCAGCTTCTCGACAGACCAACAGCAAAGAACTTTGGCACCATATTTGGAAAGCTGTGGCTGAAAGAGCAAACGTACGCGATAGAATAATAGTGTTCTCGTGGGCTGCTTGAAAGTGATACCAAAGCTGATATTTCACCCGTGCCTACTGTGAAGAGCAAATAGCTCACAATGTAATTTCGAGGCTGAACTCTTAACTCTTAACAATACATTCTTCAAATTCCAACGTGAAAGCCATCTATAAACACTGAGGCCAGGGGCTCGTGATCAACACACACACAGAGAGAGGTTTTCCTGGGTTTTCAGGTTGCTACATGAATGATAGGGCAAAGCAATGGCTGGTGCACGGTTGTGTGTGTGCGCGTGCGTGTATTTGTCAATTCATAGGTGTGCTGGAAGGGAATGTGTGAGGCCGGGTGTGAAAGTCAGGTCGCTGGGAGATTGACTCCTCTACATCAACAGTGCTCGGAGGCTCTGTCACTCAGTAGGTACACCTCATGGCTGGGGAACGTGCTGTCACTGCAGAATAAACACACTTCACACCTTCTGCTCTCACTCAGAGGTTTCAGCCAAGTGCTGCCACTTACAACGTCAAAAACATTCACGAAAAAAAATGGCTACAAATTTCACATGGCATGTTGACGGTTGAGGTAAACTAGGGTGGATGGATGTCAAGACGTAAAAAACATACTTGCAATAAAGAATGCAAAGCGTGCAGCTTGTGTAAAGCATAGGAGTGTTGCAGTGTCACTGGTAATAAAAAGGGTGGGGATGATGATTACCATTTGGAGGAAGGTAAGTGAAGCGCTGGCACTGGCTCCTCTTCCTCTTGCCATTGCAGACGTAGAAGTTAACCTGCACTGGGCTGGATATTCTCTGGTTCCTGTATGGTGGGATCTCCACAACAAGAGCATTCTAAAACAGAAATAAGATGGAAGAAATAATGTCTGAGACATTGTTCTGCGTTTACTCATTCGACTTCCAGATTCACCCTTAAACAACCAACTTGCTCTTTTTCCTTCTCTGCCTAGCTTTTCAGTTTCAAAAAAACAATTTAAGATTTCATTTTTCACTTTGTCTCAAATTTGTCGATATGTTTTTGTGTCTTTGGAAAACTTGGGATCACCATGAGATTTTCAAAGGAAGTTCTGTAAATTTGAAAGACTGCCTGCACAGCATGGGTTTATAATGACTATACACCCGTGGGATTTAAGAGGTTAATCAACAGCTATGTTTATTTTGCAGTTGGCCAGTATTCAGGATACTGTTTCCAAGAGGCTGGACTGGGAGCTGGTCTAAATGAGCTTGTCTGGACTGTGTAGATGCAGCATAAGAGATCATGAGTTTGGTCCAGTGCCTGTGTTTGTCTCTGAGGAAAACCCAGGAGCTTTAGCTTTGTCCCTGTATAGCACGAGAGAAGGGAGGTAGCCAGCTTATTTGTTTGTACAGCCGTGCCTTCCCTGGCTTGCCTGTCTGCCTTCCCTGCACCGCTAGACCACAGCAGGTCTGGATGGATGTGAACTTGCAAATGAATGGAGAATACTGGAAAAAGTCTTTCAAGTTTCTGTCTAGTATCTGGGATAGCTGTCACTCTCCACTGAATCTAAACAGGCACAGAGTGAGGTACTTTGACAGGAAGCAGGTTTTTGTTGATCATAGCGGCACATGAAGGAAGGTGGGAGGGACAGGGTGGGAAGTTGGAGGTGAGCTCAGCCCCAGTCTACCCTCCAGATAATGACAAAGAAAAACATGCAGGTGGCAGATTGAGGGTGTTAAGTGTGTGCGTGCACACGGCTTTCCCTCGCCATCGCAACCAGTGAAATTTAGCACACTCTGGACGGCAATAAAAACACAGTCAAGCAGGCAGTCAGACTGGAGCACTTTAAAGTAGTCTGGTTGCAACTGGCATAAGAAGAGGGCCTGTTCTCGCTCGCTGTCTCTCAGTAATTGTTTATTAGATTTACAAACACACTGTGGTATTTGTGTTTTATCAGTGTTGACTGCTAATTTTCCAGCTCGAGCCATCGCGCATCAGCTGGCCCTGCAGAGCAATTAGACATCTTAGTCCATATTTGTCCTTCTCATGCAACCAAGTCATTTACTGGAGTAAAATAACTGCACCAAGTAAACGACAAACATCCCGACTTGCAAACTTTAGTTGGGAATAGTTAAAACTCTGTGCGAGTGTAAATCGCCTCAGTTAGTTTATAAAAAAAAAAAAAAGGGGGGGGGTACCAGGCACAGCTGATGAAAGGAGTCAGCATTTCAAAATATACTGCCATCCTGCAGAAGCAAACAGGTTCTGTTCCTGACTCTCCACAGTAAAAGCAGGCCTAACGAACCTTGATGAAATCTTAATTAACTCCAGAGCGCAAGCAGCTCTCTGTGACACGTACAACAACATTTGCTTCATTCCCTCTGTTGATGATTTCCTTTTGCTTGGTTTTATATTAACAGTCTGACTGAGCGTCAGTTAAATAAGTACACTGGTTTTTTTTCTCATTACAGCCCTCATGAAAGGCAGCAGGTAGAGTGCAGGGGTGTGATCCACTCTTGGCTGCATGATCCCAGTATAGATGAGGTGTTTGAGCCCAATTCAGTACACTTCACTGTGAACTAAATGTCTGGCTATGCTGGGAGGGCTGTTGTGTGAGTGTGTGTGTATGTGTGTGCGTGTGTGGGTTTGTGTGTGTGTGCATGCCATGTTGTAACCCACACATGTATATCTTCATTGATTAGATACAAAAACAACATGACAGCCTGTGTCTAATTACTTCCAAGAGGGTAAGGAGATTTTGTGAAAATTCCATTCAGGATTGCATCGGCTAAACATCATTGTCTATGTTGCAATTTGTAATGCCTTAGCAAAGGTTACATCATTACAGGGGACAGATGAGGAGGAGACAGAGAGAGGAAAGGAGAAAGTCTCACGGGAAGGTGGGACTGAAGACGGCACAAGCATTTCAAATAAATCACGTCAGTAAGGTGCACTCACTGATTTGATGGAGTCCTTGTCAATTTTGGCTTCCGTCTCCCACAGATGATGCCCATCTGTTGCAAAAAGAAAATACATTATTTAGTGGGGGTCTGAACTGCATCAGCATATAGATGAGATGGGCCTTAACTGGAGTGTGGCTACATACTGGAGATTACAAACATGTCAGATAAGTTTGGGATAAGGATTTTTGTTTCAGTGTTGCGCTGAAACACCCAGTCAGTGGAATGATTAATCAAGTTTCTACTTAAATTCAATAAAGAACATCTGTTTTCTCAAGTTCTTGGTGATATGTGCTCTTTTGGCTCTGTTTTATTTGTCCTTTCCATTTGCACACGTTGCCAAAGTCACCTCATTCAAAAGTTTTTGTCACTATTCTTTCTCCCGAGTCCCTATTCTTTAAATTCATTGTGTTTTTTCACTCCCCCTTTTAGGCTGTCTGTCGTGCAACCCTCCTCCTTGACATCTCTAAAATTAGAAACAAGTCTGTCTCAGAGTGATGCTGAAAAGCTAGTTTATGCATTTATTGCTTCTAGGCTGGACTACTGTAATTCATTATCACCAGGTTGTCCTAAAAACTCCCTGAAAAGCCTTCAGTTGATCCAGAACTCTGCAGAGAGAGTACTGACAGGGACTAGACAGAGAGAGCATATTCCTCCCATGTTGGCTTCTCTTCATTGGCTCTTTGTTACAGTAAGTCCAGAATTAAATTTAAAATCCTTCTCACATACAAAATCTTGAATAATCAGGCCATGTCATATCTTAAAGACCTCATGGTACCTTATTATTATAACAGAGCACTCTCAGACTGCTGGCTTACTTGTGATTCCTAGAGTTTTGAAAATTATGGGAGGCAGAGCCTTCAGCTTTCAGGCCCCTCTTCTATGGACCAAGCTCCCAGTTTGGATTCAGGAGACAAACACCCTCTCTACTTTTAAGATTAGGCTAGAATAAGGGCTGGATCAAGTGACCCTGAATCCTCCCTTAGTTATGCTCCAATAGGCCTAGGCTGCTGTTTCTTCTTCACTCACCTTTTTTCATTCCCTATGTGTTTATACACCACTTTGCATTTAATCATTAGTAATTATTAAACTCTGGCTCTCTCTCCCATAGTGTGTCTTTTGTCCCATCTCTCTCTGCTCTCTTTTTTTCCCCATCACCCCCAACTGGTTGTGGCAGATGGCTGCCCCTCCCTGAAGTTTCTTCCTGTTAAAAGGGAGTTTTTCCTTCCCACTGGTACCAAGTGCTTGCTCACAGGGGGTCGTCTGATTGTTGGGGTTTCTTTCTAATACTGTAAGGTCTTTACCTTACAATATAAAGTACCTTGAGGCAACTATTGTTGTGAATTAGCGCTATACAAAATAAAACTGAACTGAATTGAATCTCGACCTTATCTGTGTTATTCAGGGCGTCTAAAATCTCCATTAAGCATCTGCTTATTCTACTCCACTTACACCAGGTTCTACGCATCAGGGGTCTGCTCATATTTGCTACTTGCATTTGGAATTCAGCTCCATGAAGTTACTTCTCATTGGATGTTCACATTTTCTTAACTAAATATTGCCCTTTTCTTTCAAGTCATCGCTCCTTTTTGAAATTATAATGGATTAACTTTCATTTCTCAAACAGAAATGCAAAAGTTTTGCAGCTTAAATGTAAGAATGTGTTGCTTCTCTAAGTGTGAAGTGAAGACTTTTAGGTTTTGGACTAAAGAACAAAACAAAGTGAAGATGCTTTGGTTTGGTTAGTGACAGTCACGAGCTGGCTTGTGTTTATTCTCTGATGTTCAACAGGGAATGCATCCTCTCTTTTTTTTGTCTCTATGAAGTTCTGCACTATTTCTGTCCCCTCGTTAAATCCTTGATTAGATTCTTTTTTTTCTGTTCCCCTCCCTAGCTTGTATTCAAAACTCTACAGTGTAGGGTGTTTTCTGTCTTTCTTCTCATCTTCTCATCTTATTGTGGTGAGGAGGTTTCCCCTTGCTGCCTTGCAATAAAAGGCCTGTGTGCTGCTGCAACTGTTGGGAGCCTGCAGAAGCTCAGTTCACATTCTTTGCATTTTCTCTGTGATTTCATGCCACACCTTTGTGAACAGACGCTCTGGGCTCTGTTAGGGCAATCAACACCAACCACACTGCAATTTTTCTCCTCTGTTTTTTTCAAAACCCATGAGTCATTACTGCTGTCATAAATAAAAGTGACACAGAACAGCTTTTGTGTCAGTAGCACACCATGTGATGCAGTTGGACGGATGGGTAGTGTGGCACTGCTACTATGTGTCAGGCATAAGCAAGAGTTTGCAGATTAAACAGAGAACTAAAGTTGCAGCTGAAACACTGTGTCAGATAAGAAAATCAGAGACAGTTTCCACATAAACGATAGCAGAAGTCCAGCAGCTCTGGAAGATGTAAAACCCTTGTTTTTTTCCCAAAGCATTATGTTTTTCACATCATGCAGAGAGTGAAAGAATAAAGGACTCCAGTCACGGCTGGCTTATTATTTGTGAGATGTGGTAGTGGGGGCGGGTGGTCAGCTTTATTATTCAGAGAGTGAACATCAGTAGACATATCTTTCCAAAATGGCCATATTAAAACATGGGGCAGGAGAAAAACAGACGGTGGAGAGATCAGATAAGGGTTTTTGTATTTGAACTGGGTGGAAATAAGAGTTTCATATGGAGAAATGTACCTCACTTTGATGGAGATGAAGTGTACAACCTGGGGAATAGTAGCAGGGTGATATGGCTATAGAACTGCCAGGGGGCACAGCATGCGATCCTGTGTACGTGGAAGATGATTGAGGTGCATGAAAGAATGAGGCAAATGTAGTTGTACAGAGTATGGAAGGGCAATTAGAGTGAGCACAGGCTGAGAGAAGGTCAGAGAAAAGGGGAGAGACAGAGGCAGACAGAGATGAGCGTTCCTCATGTTACGTCTAGGGGAACCAAGAGGGAATCTCACCCGCCTCCGCTCTGGGAGACACTCCAAGAGGGAAACCTTAGACTACGACGTCAACCCCAGCCTTCACTAGTAAACATGTTTTTCAAACTTTTCTCCCTCTGCCTCCCTCTTGATCGTTTTTTTTTTCTTTTCTCACCTTTGGTAGCTCTAAATCAGTTTGTTCTGCCAAACTTTTTCAAAGCACGCTGCGTCTGAATCAGAAAAGCTAAAAGTTTGATGGAATTGGGATGGGGCCACCTGTGGCATGCCGTATGGGTGATAACCACAGGACTTTCCATTCTCTCCATCTTCCCTGCAACATCTGCAAAATGCTTCTGTTCCTGACAACACCTCCTCTTTCAAGCGAACTCCACCCACGTGTAATGCACGCACACAGATGCACACATATGCACACATGCAACCGCAGCATCCTTTACCTTTGTTCTGGCCTTCAACTTGAATTATAACAGGGGAAGCACAAAACAATAAGTGGTATATAGGAGCTGTGTCTGGAGAACTCATGGTACAGTATAATCCTGTCTTGGTCAAACAAAGAAGTGAATGAACTCATGCATGCGTGTGGACAAATGGAAGCACGCTTATTTTTAGACTTTGAGCTCAAATGTTAACCAGGCAGTTTCTCTATATATGACTCACTCTTGCAAATGAGATCCACAAAGACTAGCACCACACAACCAGGACAACATGCTCATTCATCAGGCAATTAAACAGCCCATAGGGTGAGGCTTCTTTGAGTCATCTCTTCTTCAGTTCATGACAACAAACAATGTGGTATACCTGCCTGGTGACAACCTGGCAACAGAGTTGCTGTTATAGTAAATCTCATATAATCCAATCCCTTCATTTGTCATATTTCTATTATTATACAGTATATTCCTTCTTTGGTTACTACTTCTTCCCAAATTAAGAGCCCCAGATAGCTGACTAATAACGTATTTGACCTCACAATGAACTCACAGATTTTGGCATTTTCTTTTCTTTTTTTTTTCTTTTCTTTCTTTTTTTTTTTTTTTTTTTTTAAGTGGGGGTTTT
>VUQS01000038.1:34392-49869 GCA_015108495.1 Heterochromis multidens | reverse complement strand
ACAGATTTTTGCATTTTTTTTTTTTTTTTTTTTCTTTTCTTTCTTTTTTTTTTTTTTGATAATGACAGCCAGAGGTGATTTTTCCTTCCAAAAAGCATTGTGTAGTGCACAACAGCTTCCACTGACCAAGTTCACTTTAGGATTTTTGAGAATGGAAACTATGAATCAGATGCTTAAATGCGGAGGTTGTCTTGTGAAACAACCCAGACGTATTCTGCAGCTACGTCTCTTTTCCAGAGATGATTTTTTTTTAAAAGAGTATTTATATCTATTTCCTGTTTACCTATGTCAAGTTTATTTTCCATTTTATTACGTCTCCATTGCCACCTTGAATGAAAATGCTTCAGTAATTTTACACACATTTTTCACGGCAATCACCTTGTTGTCCAATGAGGCGCAAAGCCAAAAAGGCCAAAAGGGATTCCACCATGACTGATCCCAGCTGCGTTTCCCGTCTGGAGCAACTGGCTTCTGCCAATCTAAGACCTGGTGAAATTGGAGAAATGTGGGTCTGCTTCAGATCGAGGGGCTTCTGTATAAATTATGGCTTGACAGTAGATTTATGATGGGTTTATACTCAGGAAGTGAGTTATTCCTGGTGTATAACAGGGAAAGCGTGAGCCGACTTGACCTGGGGTTGCAGCCTGAGGAGGATGGCGGTCAGCGGAGTGAAATTTTATGCTTCTTTTTAAGAGTCCAGCTGTGTGGCATTGAGTTTGAAAATGATCTGAAGACTCAGAATGATGGTGCGAGGATCATCCACACTTGTACATTTGGATAGTATTTGTAGAGTGGATAGCATTAGAAAGACATCAAAGCTTGTTGCTCTTAATGGTGTGTTACATGTTATTTCACAGCCTAGCGAGAGTCACAGCAAGACCCGCACTTAGAAACTGAGCAAATGGCGAAAAAGAATGTAGGTAGATGCTCATTTGATATCAGAGCAGGGTCGCTCCAACAGCTTGCAGGCAAATCAGTCATAAAGACCCATGTAGTGAGCCACATTTCATTAAGGTATATCACTATTCTAATCAACTGGAGGGACCTTGAGATGTTTCCCTGAAAGAATGACCGTCTTTCCCCGATTTGAGAGGCTGTTCTGGCTATTACATGTTGAGACATGTCTGAAGAAAGGGTGAAGGCCACAGGACAATCTAGACATCTTCCTGCTATCACTCAACTGATTACTTTGATGTATACACGTGCCCAAGATGATTGCACAAATATAGCTTTAAACTATGGATAAGAAACAAACTTGAGTTCCATTTTACACATTTTTCATGATGCTCTTCTAGCACTTCTAGCAAGGAGCCTGGGAATTTAAGCCATTCCAGCGGTAATGAATAATGACTGATTCTGAAAATATGCCATCCTAATTAGACACTAGGATCCCAAATCTCATGCCTGAAGCAGGGGTGGAGGTTGGCCTTATCCTGCCAAAGTGCCAGAACTATGAGCCAAGATGAGCCATGAAGGTTATCTTAGCCTAAAGCCAAAGGACAGTCTAGACATACTGCTACAAGTACAATACATCGACCAGTTTGCCTGGTGTTTAGACTTGCCCAGGGTGGAAGCGTTCAGCCAAGTATAAACAGTGTATGAATGAACTCTTAACAGTTCAGATCATAGTCTTCTTCAAACTATGAAGGTATGAATATCCAAACATTTCAGTCTGATCCTGAGAAGTTTTTGCACATGAGGAATAATAGCCTGTGGTTATTGTAGTGGACTATGTTGTCCTGAAGTTACAGATTATACTGTAGCTAAGAATCCTCTCTCCAGCCTGAGGCAGAGGTAGAGAGGACCAGACTTCTCCCTGCTGCAGACCAGGCTGTATGGTGCTGCTGAGCTCCAGGCAACGCTCCAATCCGACCAGATGTAAAAACTATCCGGCTCACCAGGGAATTCCCTTGCCTCCCCTCTGAGTCAGAGTGTAGGCTTTCCCCAGCTCTCTCTCTCTCTCTCTCTGTTTGTCTGTCTGTCCCTCTATTTTCCCTGCCTTTAGCACTCATTCCATCCATGGAAAGCAGGGCAAGCCAGAACATACACTGCAATAGGTGCGCCAGGTATGTTTTCCTAATCCCGTGCCAAAAGAGTGGTTTGGGTAAACCAAAACACTGACACAAAACACAATACTAATAACAGAAAATGAATCAAGCACAACAACGCAAAAGAAGATGGAAAGTTTCAGAAATGCCCACATTGCAGTTCTGGAAAGAGCACAACTCTGTACTGCAGAGAGCAAAAATGACATGGATTATTAAAAATTCTTGTCAACAAATTTACTGTTGAAGGGAATTTTCAAACTGCAACAGAAAACGAGTACTAATCAAGTCCATCAATACCTACAGTATGTTCCTACAGTCTGAATATCTTGCACTCTCTGCTATGTGTGGTCTGCAATCAACTGAAAAGCTAGAGAGAATGGTGATACAGATTTTTCCAATGATGGAGTAAAGGTATCTACAAAAGTCACATGAACAAACAAAACCTTTCGCTGGGGCAAGTGGAAAGTAATCCATGGCATTCGAGTCTACTTTGGATCATAATATTTTATCGTTTCTATGTTCCGAGATCTCAAGATTTCTAAGGAAGCCCCGCCCTTTTCTATATCTCCTATTCCTCCTCTCCCTGTCTACAGTCTGAGGGTCTTGTCTTTTCCGATTCACCCCTCTACAGGGAATCCTTTGTGGATGACTCACTGAAAACACTTCCTACTGAACAACGCAAACAGGCCCGCAGGCTAGCAGCCACAGTGGGTACACAACAACAAACACGCACACACATACTGTACACACGTGAATGCGCCGGTTTGCATCAGTTATCCTGTGGGTGATGAAGTGGAGCAGTGGGGATGGACATGGCATTTAAAAAGTAGAAGTAATTATTTTTCAAGGCGCATTAAGGTTTCCCGCAGTGGCAACAGCTATGAGCTCTGCTCATTTGATGCTGGGGATGTCTCACGGGGGGACAGACAGACAATCAAAACAACAGAGAAGGAGAGGAAGGTTAAAGTCGACAAACAGAGCGGAGTTATGATTTAAGAATGCATGTGGGTCCGATTTATTTATTTATGGTGTTGTAAAAAATTCATTTGCTCTTAGATGTATTATTATATATTCGTAGTGTGATATTTTGCTCCTTATACAGAAGATAATGCCAGTGGCCACATGTGTCAACCATCTCCTAAAGACTAGTGGATGTCTGTGTATCTCTGGTCTCCTCATTTAACCAGAAAGTGCAAATGGCACAATCTCTCAAATGTTGATGGCAATCACTGAGAGTTCTGTAATTAATTGATATCTATTTTTGTTGCGTTGGTGTTTCAGACAATTCAAAAACATCTGTGCATATGCCAAAAGCAGCTACAGCCTGCATAAAAAACATAACAAATGGAAACAGTTAGAGAAGTAGATGTATTTATGATTTATAGCTCATTTGTGCTAATAGGCTTTTGTGTGTGTGCGATCTGCCCCCTCACTCCACTTGGAGGATTTTAACTGTGCATAATTATTCACACAAGTTGGATTGGTACCCTCAAAGCAGCCTGTTGCTCCTTAGGATTTGTGGAATTTTCTTGAAGGTGTTTATTGAAGTCAATTTTGGAAAGTGAGCAGCCGTCCTGACCTCTGATGGCAGCAACAGTAATGGCTGTCACCACTGAGGCAAAATCAGTGATTGGTGTTGTGCCATACAAAGGCCTTGGCTGTACGTACGCATGACTGTGTAAGCACATGTCTGCGAGTAGTAATTATTGCGGCGCAATGCTCTGTATTTCATGGATGCATTTAGTCATGAACTTTTCCAGAGGAAAATAAAACCAAAGTTACAGAATAATTCTGTAATATAATTATAATTTTATTGGTTTCTTTTTTCCTCATCCCAGTTTGGCCCTTCTAAATCAACAATCAGAGAAAGTTTTAAGTCTAAACCTTCATGAAACAGCAGGATTCTCTGATTAAAATGCCAAAGGACAATCTTTTGCAGTATATTTAGGACATAAGTACTTTTCCACGCTCATAGTTGCTCATACATAGTTGCCATTAGTGAGTGATGTGTGTGTTCCTGTGTGTGCATGTGTGTTTAGGGTGTGTAGGTCTTTCTGTAATGGACTTTTTGACTTAGGAGACCCTGGAAGTGGTGGGTCATTAAAGTTCACATAAAAGCAGACTAAGTAGTAGACAGACCAGCTCTCTTTCGATCGCTCTCTCTCTCTTTCTCCTTCTCGACACCACAGAGACGGAAAACAAACCACCGAAGTGTCAATGGCAGCCATGAGTATGGAGATCCCGCTAGTGGAAAGCTCCACAACACCTAATGTCTTTAGCGGGTATCGGGGATAGAGGTGAGAAAAACGAGGCATGAGGGAGAGAGAATAGAGAAAAAGAAGGAAACAGAATATTAAGGTAAGGAGAGTGCGGGAAAGAATGGAAATACAACCTAGAAGGGGTCACAATTCTCAAATAGCTGGGGGTGGAAAGGCAAAAGTGTTGTGTATGTATGGGGTTTCCTCTTTAAGGGATCCCCCTTCCATGACTAACTAAAACCAGGAGGAGGAAGACCCCACATTACCAAGTTCATCCACCTCTCCTTAACCTGTTGCTGCTTCCTCCTTAAGCCCTTAGGTCCTTAAGAATAGACCACTCAAACAAGCTAAAGGCAAGTAGGGAGAGGTCCATGTAGTGAAGGGTAACAAAATCTGTCCTAGTTCCAATTTTGAGACTCAATTTTACTTTCACTTTTACAGCATTTTTGAATGATTCAGTTTTTTCAGTTTTCACCGACCACTTGCTGCCTTCTACAGCAGAGGTGGGAAGTGTTTTGGAAACTGTGGATAAAGGGCGACCGCATCCACCTCCAGGAATTTTGAAATCCACGATTAATCAACTGGCAGTCACAATTACCTTATTATCACAATTTTATTTATGCTCCTCCCTTGTCTTTCTTCACTTGTTGCTCACCAGCAGCAGCGGCAGTCACATCGTGCTTCAGCTGACTTCAGAGCTACTACTGCACTTGACCTTTGCTTTGATTTATTGGGTGCAATCAAGGAAATGATCACAATCATTATTCAATCTGCAAACCTGATCAGTAGTGTTTCTACTTCTGCTCCTACCCACCCACACAGGGAAGAAACATATGGCCAAAAAATTTGGTGAAAAAAAAGAAAGAAAGAATTGGCTTCCGACACACAGCCAGGGTGAGTATCTGGTAGAATAGGGTGGAAAAAAAGAGCGACTGAAAGCAAGCGAGCCAGAGGGTTAACTGTCGAAAGCAGGGGGAGTCAGGGAGGTACGGATAGTGAGGGAAAGAGGGAAAGTGAGAGAAAGAGACGTTGCACATGCCCTGGTTGTGATTCATTCCTTAACTTGTGGCGAGCGCCGCTGAACAGGCAATGGAAACTTCAGCAAATGTAAATATGCTTTGGTTAAAAATATAGTGGCCTAATGCACACCACATGTGGCTCGCTGGCAAGTTGTGCTCTATTTTGACGGGAGGAGAGACTAAGAAAATGCAACTGAAAAAGAGAGGGGAGAAAGACATCTGAAAGGGATATTAGGAGGGGAAATTGAAATGCAGTAAACATGGCCTGGTGACTGCAGCTTACCCTGGGCCTTCTCCACGAATACCACCTTGGACTCAGGCAGGAAGTTGAGTCCATTGAGAAGCACCATTTTGCCTCCTGTGGCAGGGCAACTGTCCACACTTTGCTTCTCTACCAAGGGAAGCTCTTGAGCTGAACGCTGGGCTGTTGAAAGAGACACAAACACAGGTTTCAATATGGTGTGCAAGACTACACAAACGCACTGCCTGATCCCCAGCTACCCCGGGAAGCACAAGCCTAGCTCACAGCCAGTAAAACAGCAGTTCTTGGTTAGGGAAACAGGCTTATCAACTTTATTATGATGATTTCATGACCCCTAGCTAAGAGGTTTTCAGCCAACAGCTGCTCTTTAAATGACATTGAAAAAGGTGCACAAATGATCAAAACAATATTTTCACGGTTGTTATTTTCAGTCGAGTACCTATGGCCAACCACCTGTCTCTGCTTTGGATGAAATGATGCCAGCTAGTCACCTTTGACCTGTAGAATTTGGTAACCAGATTCACAGCCGTATAGACATATGACATCACCACGCATCTGGGAATTTTATTTTTTAATCTCAGGTTTAAAGATATTTAAAAAGGAGCCAGTCTAAATGATGCACCATCTCAGATTAACCTCCACTTTGGACCATAAACTGTAATGGCAGCTCTGTCTCGCAATCTAAGTTTAACTGGCTTCCTTGGGTGCAAATAACATCACACCTACATACACAAATGAATGACAAAGAAACAGAGGTTTCTTTCAATGTGCTCATTCAACCATGCCAAAAGTGGGGCTGGCAAACGACCTTTGTGAAACCTGTGCTAATGGGGTAGTGTTACCAAAATAACTTGTGCATTCAGTCGTAAAATGTGAATTTAAGATAGATAGCACGTGTGTTTGGCATCGTGCACAATGCATCTATTGCTTTGGCAAATACCTTTGATCACATAAAGCTTATTGGGTGCAGATGCACTGAATTTGCTCCAGTAGGCAATAAAATAGTAGCTCAGTTTATTGGATTACAACAATAGATGCCACCTTTTGCCCGAGTGCAAAGCCAAGAGAAAAGACATGCCAGCTTTCGTGTTCATTTCTGTGTGTGTGTGTGTGTGTGTTTGTGTGTAAGACTTACAGCATTCGATGGGGTTTGAAGAAGCCTGTAGGGACACGGTCCTGCCATTGGGTTGGTTGATGTGCACGCGAAACACCAGCCTCACGCGTGTGTTTTTACGCCCAATGTCTGTTTCCCCTTTGCGAAGCTCAATGTCTGAATTACGCAGCTTCAGGATTCCCGCGCAATCAATTCTAGAACAGAGGGAAGCATGCAAAAAATTTAAGACTATATTCCTGAGATGACATTACACAGGCAAGATCATGGAAAGGTGAAGTTCAGTGTTTACTTTTTCCAAGCCAGACCCATTTCTAATACAGTGTTTCAAGAAAGCCTCAATTTCTTTCTTGAATCACACAGGATAACTTTCTACGGGATACAAAAGCATGGAAAGTGTGGCCAAGGGTTGAAACAGGAGCCTATCTGATTTACTCTTGGCTGTGAAATCGAAAATAGCTGCTTCGCATCGGGACCAGCAGTGAAGTCCCCACTGGTGTTACAGATCATGCACTGGAAGTTTATTGGAGCATGACCGTGTCATTATTAATCCAGCATGTCATCAAAGGAAAAGTTGGACATTAACGAGTTTACATCACAGTTTTAAATGGTCAGAGTGGTCCAAGTATTCAGAGAAATCTGGACTGAGCACACCATGGCTTACCAGTATCACACAAGGTCCCATCACTACTGAAAGTCACCGTTCTGTAAGAGTGCATCAAGCCTGCCTTGTCCTTTCACACCATTCACTTCATGCATTTTGGGTTTAAACCACTGTTAATCATTGCCACATGTGCTAATAGCCCCTTTTCTAAGCTGTCTCTCTTTATTTATTTCATTTCACAATTTGGGAGGTAAAGGTGTAGAGTTTCTTTCCCTTTTCTTAGTGGAAAAAGGGCATTCATTCGCATGCATGGCCTTTCATGAATTTACATAAAACTAGTGTGGCTGGTAAAAACTGAGAGAATACAAATGGGATATGGTTTGGCATTTCAGTTATTTTACATGGTAGCATTTTGGGAGTGATTCCTGGAACATGGTAAATGTCAGGTTTTATACCAATCCATTTTTTCCCTTGACTTTGGTTTGCACAATTTAAATAAAAGAAAAATAACACGTACAGTCATGCTGACTACCTGCTGCTTATTAGCCTTGGATGATATAGTGTTTTCTCATGCATACAGATAGCTGACAAACTGAGGAAAAAAAAAAAAATCAGCACAAGAGGTTAACATCTGACCAAAAAATGAGCAATGTGAAAGACTTGTGAGAAAAGATAGTATGTGATGAAATTTTGACACTATGAGAAATTTAGGATGACCATCTTACTGTCTGACCTGTGTCTACTAACCAACCTATGGAAATGCAGCATGAAATGATGTACTGACACTGACTCCACTGTGGAAAAAAAAGAAAACAAACCCAAGAATAATAGATGGAGATAAAAAATGTGAAACAAAATGTTTGGGATTTTAAACAAAGAAAAAAAATATAGCTGACTTGTGGCAGCAGAAACCTTGTTTGCGTGATGAGTCCTGCAGCTGTTAGGACGACATAGCACGGTAAGAAATAGTGGAGGGACTGGAGCTATTAGTCATAGCCCACAATTCAATAGGGATTATCAACATACAAACCTGATGTCATGCCCAAATTTACTAGACCCACATCGCACAGTGTAACTTGCATTAAACCTATAACATTGCTATAAACTTGTGCGCAGTTTCCGCCAGAATTCAGTATGCTTTGGCATTGATTCTGTGTATTATATTTGAGAAACCATTCTTCCAAAAGACTTCCCAAATTAGGGAAAAACCTTTGAAAAAAAAAATCTCCCATAGGTGTTCAGCTACGTCAAGATGTGGTGACTGCATGCAAACATCATAGCATACGACCCAAATCAGTTTCAAGCTCATCAAACTATTCAGTGAGCCCTCATGTGCTATGGATTGGGACCTTAAACACACCACTTCCATCAGGAGAGAAATACTGCATTATAGAATTAAAGGTGATCACTCAAAACAGACAATTTACAGTGAATCATTCCCTTTTAGCAGACTAGATGAACAAACCCTGCCAGCAAAATGCCCCCCCAGCATAACAAAACCACCAGATACTGTATGTATGGGGTCAAGATTTCACAGCTTTCCTTTAATATGCCACCAATCTACACTTTTAAACAATAACAAGATGATGGGCATAATAAAGTTACTCTCTCCTTGCTGATTAGGTTATAGTAGTTAGAATCTTCAGAGGTGGTTTGTCTGCTTGAAGATAAAACTTCCCAGAAGAGGAAAGAAAAAAAAAAAGAACAGATTGAAGCTGTCTGAAAGTTTGACTGCAGTTCTTGACTGTCTGCATCCCACACAGTGCACAAATGATTGCTGGCATGCGTGCAACGAGAAGGATTCTGCATTATCAAGGCAACTTTTTAACAGCTTAGTGGAGAGAGACAGTTAAAGGCTTTTCTCCATCTCTTTATAT
This sequence comes from Heterochromis multidens, assembly GCA_015108495.1. NCBI lineage: Eukaryota > Metazoa > Chordata > Actinopteri > Cichliformes > Cichlidae > Heterochromis > Heterochromis multidens. The sequence continues at coordinate 40,690 of VUQS01000038.1, read as the reverse complement.
AGTCAGGAAGAAACACGAAACTTTAACTCCTCTCCTCTTCTTGTGTGTTGACAACAAAGAGAGAGAGAGAAAAAAACTTCCTCTTGAATGTTCAATTTTGTATAAAATCATAACCTAGGGGATGCATTAAGTAAAATGGGAGAACAGTACACTTTAATATGTTGCAATATGAAGGATACTGAGGTATTGCTGGAAATGATATTGTAATGTAATACAAATGTTAAAATCATCTACGCTACGCCAAAGAGGGCCACTGTCCGGTCAGGAAACTCTTTTGTCCCATAAATCTTCATGATCCCCAACATTTATACAAACATTAAACTATGCTGTAGAGATGTATTACCTATATGCTTTTTATTTAAAAAATATATGCACTTAAAGCCTAAATGGTGAAGAATAAACAGTACGAGGTAATTGCCTTATGTAACCTGTGCTAAGATACAGTGGTTTTACCCATAACACAGAGCTCTGGGCTTCAGTCCAATAAATTCACTGCTGCCTAGTCTAAACGGAGCCCCAGGACAGGAGCTACTGCCTGGATACACTGCAGAGCACAGCCCTTGGCTTACTACTAGTCTAGAGGGAAGATGACAGAGTCCAAGCCTGATTTTTCAGCACTAGAAAACTGATGCTCCGTTCCTAAAGATGAACCAAGATTACATTTAGAGGAGTAGTTCTCTCTGATATTCTAACCACATTAAATACCCAGATTCATTATGTTATGAATAAATAGCTCATTATTTTTAGTTCATGCAGTGCCTCTCTCTGCTGAGATAAGGGTGAATTTGGTCCACCCACAGCATATGTCCCCAGACTCTGACACGGTGGTCCCCACTTTTATATTATCCAGTACAGATGGTGGACGTTACCTTCATTAAACTTTTTAAATGTGCCTAACTCACATCAGCCAGCAGCTCAGTGACAAAGATTTAATCCTAGTCTCCACTGTAAGTCCTAATCACTAAACCCTCTTATCACTTTATGATGACTTGATGACTCTGAAACCTGTTACATGCTATTGTGGGTTTGAAACTTTTGATCAGATCTGATGAAAGCATATTTGGAATTCATCATCATCATGCCACCATGCTAAAACATGGCCTATCTTTTCCCCTTCAATGGCAGGGTTGCTTGATTATCCATTTTTTTCCCTTTTGTTTTTAACAGCCTCCAGACTTTCTCTAGCAACCCTAGAGAAGATTTTTCTCTAAAGCCCTAAAGCCTCATGCACTTAACAGGGAAGCACAGCAAAAGTTTGTCCTTGAGTGTGCACATTGAGATTGGGCCATATTATCATCAGACCGAGCTGTATAAATTCCACTTACGTGCCACTCCTATGCCTTGTGTAGCCAGTTTCATTCATTAAGGTGGAAATCTATTGTTGCACCAGCTGCTTCACAAATGACACTGACATAGTTCTGTTCCAGAGGTTTCTGTTTGGTTATGGTGCAGCAGACAGCCAGTGCTGTCCAGCAAATGATGGTGTTGATTTTTCAGAAGACTTTCTGACCCATTAGAAAAACACAGGTGTGCATAATATAACTTCCATGATGGTTGGATTCCATTTTGTTTTTTTCAGTGCCAGCATTGTGGAAATATGCATGCTGGCTGGTCAAGGACCAATTGAAATGGAGCTGTGGCTAACCAATGACTTATGCTAAAGTGGCTATGTCCATATTTTATACACTAAAATACAATACTAATAACACAAAATAAAATTGCCTATTTTAATGGCAATCAGTTGACATTGCTGTACTAAATTGCTAAATTGGTATCAGAATCTGCAGTTATGTACTTACTGAATACAAATAGGCCTATAAAGTTATTGTTTGCTTTGGGAACTGCAGGATACAAGAATGTGATTAATTGCCCTCCAACCCCAAATCATCCTTTTCACCAGACTTGTTAGTTCAGTTGGGATGTTCTAATTTGTCTCATATATTCGTCTCACTGAAACATGTTGACCAAGCCAAGTGTAATGGGACCGCATTATTTTGGTGGACCACGGCATTCTAGGAAAAACCTTGATTCTCCAAGTGCAAGCCTCAAACCCTGAGAGGCCATATACACACTGGACCGAATTAAAGCGCCCATGAACTCAGCACTTCCTTTCTTCATTAGCATTTGTGCAAACCTTGACGTAAAAGTGTGAAATTAAATTTAAAGGCCTTTTCTTAAGTGTATACTCAACAGTATTCATCATAAGACATTCTCTTGGTATAGAGCTATAGCAAAGAGGAAGGTGCAGAAAGAAAGAAGAGTGTGCATGTTTCTGTTTGTGTTTTAAAGTAAGAGTTACTGGAGAAAAGTGTGGATAGAGAAAGGCAGAAAGATGAATAGCACTCACATAGCTCTCATGTTATTCTCAGGCAGCAGAGGGATCTCCAGAATTTTGGTGTTGGATTGCATGACTTCATGGCTGGCGGTGGAGACGGTTTTGCCCGTGATGCGGTGGACCTGGTAGAAGGCATGTGGTCGCAGGAGGCGGTCGTCTGCGGTCCCTATGAACAGCTGCAGGGTGAGCGGCTCGCTTTCCATGTAGCCATAAAGCTGGCGAGAGAACAAAGAGACCCAGGTAAGCGGCAACATCAGGTTTTAAGACCTCCATCTCAGGCAACCCCTCAGTTAGGAAATAGAGACTGAATGCACATTAGCAACTGTTAAAGGAACTTTTATTGATAGATCTGACAAGGTAGAAGAGCCACGAAAATACTTTTTTTTTCATTGTTTGTTTTTTGGTTGGATTGGAGGCCCTCTCTCAGTGGTCAGCTGTTCTTTTTTTGAGTTAGTTCTATATTCCTTCAGGAGAGGGTGAAGAGAAATCAAAAGCTTTTATAATGTTTCTGGGTTTTTGAGCGATAAAAGAACTTTCAGATAGAGACAGAGACTGATCAAAATCTCACAGCTGATACTTAAGGTGATGACTGGGATAAAGTTTCCAGTATAAATGTGAGCATCAAAATCAAAAATCAAAACTGGACATCATACTTAAACTGTTCAAGATAAATAAATAAATAAATAAATAACAGTTCAAATTCATTGTTTTTTTTTTTTCAGACTTTCTGTGAGGAATATGACCATACAGCTAGCTCAGAGTCTGCACAGATACAGTTATTAAAACTTTACGCCTGAATGTTCATGGAGCACGGCGTGCAGACGAGTTGCAGCCCCTTTACCTTTGGGCAGTTATGAACATGCATTATGATTTCCATTAAAGCTCGCAGACTGTGTCCCACTGTGATGAAAGAGACTCCTGTATCAGAACCACCACTTCAAACAACCACCACTTCCTCTAGCAGCCCTCCATTAGCCGCTACTGCTTAACTAATAAAAAGATCAAATCTTTAAAAAAAAAAAAAGTGAAAATAATCCATGGCTGTGCACACTTTGAAAAGTACTGTTGAATTTGGGGTCTAATGTACTTCAAATATAAGCTGTAACTGCCAATTTAAATTCAATGTCCTGGGATAATTTTCTGTCTGTGTCTAAAGTCATTTGATCATTTAACCAAGTGTGCAATGGCTCACAAACATTAAAATGCAGGCAATGCTTCAAATTCCAAAATGTGGTGAAGGGCAACTGATACTTTGTGAATGATTTCTGACCAGAATAATTCACTAACCAAGTTATTTCTAGCGGAGCTGAGTCTGAACACCATAGACCTCCCAGGATATACTTTCTCTTTTCAATGCAAAGAGTTCCTATGATCATATGGGCCGATGTTCCCGTGAGCTTAGAAATCTCTCCAAACCTAAAAACTGTCAAGAAGCTGCTGAATCCATCTGGTACACATAAAACCCAAAAAGACTAATTTCTGATCGGGTGGACCTCCGTGGATCCACCCAGGTGGCTACTTGACCACATATGACATTTACTGTGAGGGATCAGTTACTCAAGACCAAGGCTCAACAAGCCATGACCATCTGAAAAATCCCACAAATTGGTCAATTACTCCAGCACACCGCTTCAGACCAATTTTGTTTGAGCTCCATCCGAGTGAAAACAGTGGTAACGTCAAATGGAATAAAAGACCCCTGTTGTTTATCTAACAGACTGAGTCATATAACAAAATGAAGACCACATGTAACCTATGACATAATCTGATTAATGGGTTTATAATTACCTTTGAGAGGGCAGGCAGGGATGGGGGGGGAGGTTGAGGAAGAGCAAGACTGGTGGAAGACTGGAAAGTTATTCTGAATTTGATTGGGTGTCTGTGGAAATTAGTACTACAGTGTCATGGACACCTAACGCCTTTGGTTTGAGAGCAGATTTGTCTGGATACAGTATTAAAAGTCGTCTGGTCTGATAATAAACACAAGGATTAAATGCCCTTGGTCTGCACTTGACGACAGCTCTGTTGGATGTGGGACAAGGCAGAGGATGTGCTCTTTTTCTTCTCGGTTACACAATTTTCAGTATTAATTATCTTGAAAAAGAATAGAATATGACCAGTCATGGGAGTAGATTATATATCCATATGCTTCAATAACCTAAGCACCAGTGGTTATCTGGCTTTGGTCTTTGATTCAGATATCGAGGGAGTGCAAAGGGAGTGGTAAAGCTAAGGCTGTCATTCATCTCCAGTTCCAACCATCATATTTTTCTCTTGAGCTCCCCGTAGTGTCTCTAGCAGCTGTCTTGACCTGTGAGCTAGTCACACATGCTAGTCATCAGTGAGTTAGGCCGAGGTCAGGAGCTTCTTGAAGTCTTGGCATCCCAAGGGACTACTTCATCTATGGAGTGATCTCACCAGCAGACGCTGTTCCCCTTGTTATATTTTACTTATGGTGTCACCAGAAGTAATTATCCATAGCCACACATGCTACCAGTTACGGGCGCATTGAATCAGGGGAGGGCCACGGTGGAGCATGAGGTACAAATCTGAAACATCGGAGCGTTAAATTGCATGACGTTGCCTTATGATTTAATAAAACACTGGCAGCCACACTACAAAACTGTGTCATCTGCGGCAATAGACTTCTTTGGATTTCTCTTTGACCTCCAAAACATTACCTCAGCCGCCACGTGGCTGTAAGCAGGTCCACAAAAGAAGCGGGAGGTAAAGTGGGTGGGTTATCTCTCCTCTCGTCCCGCAGTAGTGCAGGATGATGGTGGTGGCATCCTCACTCAAAACTGTAGTGACCTCACAGAGGAGAGGAAGTGATTAATGAGGTCAGGTGGTCCTTTTGGTGACGCTGCTCTTCCCAGCAGCAAACGAAGGCAGTCTGGTCCCCCCTGAGCGACCTCACTCAACTCCTTTACCATATGTGCTCCCCTGACCCTCTCCCTACAGTCACCCCCCCCTCACCTCTGCTAAACTCCTGTGGTGCTCCCTCAACTGCACACCACACGCACAGTGAAAAATGTACTTCTTCATTTTATTCTCGAAGTGGGAATAAGATAGGGGGAGTCAAGATTGTGTAGAAAAAACTTAAACAGAGGCTTCGCACACGAAAACACCTGCGACCTCAGCTTTGCATTTGTGTTTGACGCCATCTGTGAGAGAGCCACTAATTTTGACCAGATGAGCTTTCCCTTGCTGTAAATGTGGCCTATCTGGCTGAAGACGCACTATATATTTATTTTGAGATAATCGAAACCAAATTCATATCGAGGCAGCTGTTTCGGGGTGCCAGCTTTTGCCACTGTGTCAGCTAGATCCCTTTACACCTCCCACCACAAGCCACTGTTGTATGAACCATTTCTGATAGCTGAAGCTCAAGTAAAACATTATGGCCATGGCAGCTGAGGCATTAATTGCATAATTGTGTGCAGCTGTATTGTCTGGGTCAGTTGTGATGATATGCAGGGTGAGCTAAAAAGGGAGAGGAGGGCACATTCTGTGTGCTCACCACCATTCAACTCCCATTTGCCTTTGGGTCTTCTCAGATCCATCACCAATACAAGTCTTGTAGACACAGTCCCGTTTTATTTTTATTTTTTTTTTATTTTCATTTTCTTATTTGCTTCACTCAATGAAAATCACATGTGATCAAATAATGACAGAGGGTGTTTCACTCAAATAAATATAATATATTAAGCGGCATATTTTTCACAGTGCATTTTATCCTCCAGTTTCTTTAGTAAAAGTGACATTCTTAATGCTGCTGCAACATTTCAAAGAGGGGATTTGAACAGTTTAAAGTTTAATAATGACTTGGTGGTAAATTAGATTTGTCTGGCCTGGCTAGAAATTGAGTGTGAATACACTCCACAGGCCTGCAGTGGGGCTGCCTTCTATCCCTCTGCAGTGATTTCATCACCGCCTGGAGAAATGTCATGACTCGCAGAAGTC
>VUQS01000038.1:0-34372 GCA_015108495.1 Heterochromis multidens | reverse complement strand
AGAAGTCCACGTGGCGCAGAGAATCAGGGAGAGAGGGAGAAGACAACTGGAAGCAGCAGAGGAGGGGTGGGGGTGGGGGGAGACGGGGGTTGGGGGAGGCAGGGGAGGAGAACTACAACAGCAGATTCAGGCTTTTTCCCATTATCACGCTCTCCTCTATGTCAAGTGCTGACACACTCACACAGCCAGCCTTTGCTGTACCCAATTAAATGTACACTCATCCAAGCTGTCTCTCCTTCCAGACTTTACTCCATCGCCCCCCTGACCTGCTAATGTCTCCTGTGTCTCATATTGAATGCATAAGGCAACATATGCAATCCTTTAATGTGCATTGTTTCCATGGCTCCACACGCTGCAACTTTTATAAGCAACCAAACAGCTATATCCCTCAAAGTTGTTTTTTTTTTTTAACTGAGTACTTTGAGTACTGAGGGCATAGCTTTAAGCTCAAGCCCATGTCTAGACTACTAAGTAAGAACATTTATTTATTTATTTTAATCGGTACACCCGTCCATAAGATGTGAGATGATGCACAGATCACCGCTATGCCCCCAAATAGCCCGATTACCCACATGTATCGTACCTCATAAATCTGTGGGTTGTCTGGTTATCACCTCAAACCAGTGAAAACGATACACATACCTCTCAACTTTTTCCACTTGTTATTAACTAGCAATTAGCGGCAGCCCAATACCAGTGTAAGGGAAGCCCAGCGGATGGAGAACCACAATTTGAGAGTGGCATAAATGCCCCTTTGGGCAGCAAATAATAGCCCTGACTAAGCTCTAACAGCACTACAGGGTACACCAATCCTTTTGAATATCAAACATGAGGCAGTAGTAGATTTAATGAGCAATTAGCAGCTACAGTATAGGGTGCTGCAGATCAGGAGTTCTTCTTTTGAGACATTACGCAGCCAGCAAGCACCGGACCCCAAGGTGAAACCGCACATGTGAAAAACTGAGTACGTGTTTGCTTACAGTAAGTCTTTCATGTCACCATGGCGGAAACATACTGCAAATTTGATGTGCATTACTTACAGTTACAGAGGAAGGGAGATGGGTATTAAGTAACGCACATGTTAATAGGGTTGATGGCCACATCCTGAAATTACACCATGTCTGTTGCTGCTTTAAACTTAATGAGAGTGTATGTATGTGTGTGGGGGGTGAAAGCCCTACAGGCCAGTGATAATCCTATATGAACTAGCCATAAGCAGTTCTTCACTATGTGCTGCAAGACAGGTTTAATTCTCCACAGGTGTTGTTTGCTGTTACCAAAGGCCTGGCGGATGTCTGTTTTTCCTGTCTATGGTTGAACTTGAAAGCCATTGCAACATCTTCTGCTGAACTCTATTGTCAATGAAAACATTACAGTTCCATTTTTGTTTGAGTGGTCTGCTCAGGGAAAAGAAAAAAAAACATCAATCAATGTTGCGGATATATTTTAAGCAAAGGTAGACCAGATTGTTGGTTTTTCTTGAGCATGGCTTCAGACATTGGGCATAGCTGTGGTAAGCAAGGGGAGAGTCTGGAACAGTGTGAGAGGAACTGTTATAGTACCCTAGATCCCCTTAATGGTGTTGTGGTCTGATGCAGTAAGTAAAGTGGAAAAGCAGCAGCGGGGATCACAGAGTGGACCAATGATGAGAGAGGGGGTTAAAAGGCTGGAGATGCAGAGGAGAGGAGGGAAGGATGGAGTTTAACTCCAGAATTAATGACTGAGAATTGGAATGTAAATTGATAAGAGTTGGTGCAAACAGTGAAAGGGTAATGAGTCAAGGTAAGCCAGGATTTTCATTGGTGTATGACTGGAGTAAAGACCTTCCATTCTCCATGCACCCATCCATCACACAAACACCTCTGTTTGTCAAGGAAAAACATAACAACAGTAAATGAGCACACAAGCATCTTGGTTTGACTGTCTGTCTGGTTTGTCAGTGTAGAAACAATGTATCCCTGTATGTTTTTCATCATCTTGCTGTTTTTTTTTCGTGCAGAACTGCTTTCCAACACACATGTCACAATCACTCCTAGCACGTGTGTCTGATCATCCATGAGCTAAAAAAAACAATAGAGCTGTGGATGACTGGGTTTTAACCGAGGTAGGCCTGCTGGTGTGGGTTTGGGAGATGGTTGAAGGATGAACGGTTCACAGGGAGTGACAGCCTCGGGCCCACCAGGGAGGCAGAGAGGCACCGGTGCATGGAAAGAGGAGGTGGCCTCTGATGGGTACTGACTCCTATGCGCCACCGTCATGCTTAGCCAACCTCAGGGCTACTCAGGTCCTAATCAGCAGGATACAGAGCATCTCTCGGGGCAGACGAGCCAAGCCACAGCTGCCTGGTGACTCCCTCTGCCCCTTCTCTCTCTTTCTCTCAACACACACCAGTCTCAAGCAGCACAAATGCACACACACACTCCCTTAGCTTCTTCCTACACCCGTGCCCTTGTGTCATTATTGACTCATTCTCCTTGACTGCACCTCACCCATCCAGTGCCTGCCACTCATTACCTCAGGGCACTGGGGACTACAGCATGCCCTATCCTCATAAATTGTAACAACACAATTTCTTCACAACACCACAACAAAGACAAAGGGAGTGCTAAAGAGTAAGAAAGTCAGATTTTCAAGGTTTTTACACTGAAGCTTTTTTTCTTCTATACTTTACCCTCTAGCATGTACACATGATTGCTTAATCCTTATAGATTTATCTTCCTGCCAACTGCCATGCTTGGAGTGGTTTCCACTGTTATGAAACCCTCAAGATATCCCAATTGACTGAACAGGCAATATTGGGGTCATAAATCACTCCTCACCAAGAAAAGAAAATGTGAGCTATGTGAGCAAGCGAGCAGGTGTGATGGAAAAGCATCTCTCATCATATTTTCATATAGTATTTGGTCAGTGCACTCAGCGAGAGTTGGGAATATCCTCAAAAAGTTGGCATTAAATCAGCAACTATAAATGAAAGAATCAAGTCATGAATATAAATATTGACAAGATTGTATGTAAAGACACTCAGGAGTGTTATTTATGAGTCTTTATCCTGTCAAGGAGAGAGTCAGAAATTGTTGTAACCTAAATCAAAAGCAGCCCCAGTCTGCTCGGCCTCTTACTACAGCACAGTGAACTGCAAGGGGTAAAGTGTTGATTCACCTGCATGTTGATATTCAAAGGCTTGTAAAGAAGGGGAATAATTACCTGTATTTACAGAGAAAACCTGCAGGTTGACAGGCCTCTTTATAACACAACATTGGCCAACAGCTGTCAAATGCATTTGACATTGTGCAGACCAAGGTGTGCTGACAACATCTATTTACAAAATAGCTGTGGTGCTAACAACATTTAAAGCTAAGGATGGACCACCAATTGTACTGTATAGGTCCAGGAATGTTCTTTTTTTTTCAGGCTTGCACAATTGGCGTAGCTGCATGGAAAGCAGACCATCTGCCATCTAAAATCATTCAGTACTTTCTTTAACAAAACCAATAAATACAGTTAGTGGGATAAATGTAGTTTTAATGCAAATCAGCTCCATCAAAGGCAAGTTTACTCTTAACCTTAAGGGCATGAACACACGACTAAATCCCCACCTTGTGTAAACTGAGATGTCAGCAAAGTGTGATGACAGCGTAGCTGAGAAAGGAGCTCTGTGCTGTGCCGCTGGTGAGAGTGACGTGTGCTCCTTAAGTGTTTGCCAAATACAATAGTGAGGGGCGATGGTCCTCCTCCAGTCAGCATGTACTGCTGCTGGTCAGAGTGACTTATTACAGCAGCAGATTCACTGTCAGCTTCAGGAAACATTAAAAACACAGCATACAAGGAAATGCTGATACATATAGCCTGCAATGTGTAAGTACTGCATAGCTGCTGTCTAAAGTTACAAGAAAGGCCTGCGTTTTTAAAAGTTAAGGAGCAAAAGTGTGTGTGTGGGTTTGTATGTAGAATAAAGTGACTACATCTGCAATACCATTCTATAATCTTTGGTTGCGTAGTGACAGTTGAAATTATCTTGAATCTGCAGAGGAGATCTGTAAGCACAGAAGCTCCACCCACCTGCTGTTTAAAACCTTCTGTTTATGAGGGGCAGCAAATGAGAGGAAAGATGCCTCAAAGGCAGAGAGCAGGGAGCTAAAACAGCTTGCTTCAGACACTGTATAAACTGAGGGGCTTCACCAAGGCCCACTACCAGATAAATAAGGATTTTTTTGAAGTGTGAATCTTGCAAGTCTACTCTAGTAGTGGCTTGAGCTGAAAGTGATCATAATGGATTCATACTAATCTTAACAGATAGAGACAGTGTGCTCAAATCAGACTCCCCTCAGTCTCATAATTCCAATATTTGCAATCTCATTTGCTGGAAACAGCATTAAAAGATTTGCTGATAATTTCTGGATGGTTTGAGCGGCAGTCACATTCAGTAGTTTGTATTTAAACACAGTCTAACCAACCAAATCTGATTTCAAGATTTCTTAGTAGAAAAGAAAAAAAAGCAAGAGAACATCAAAGTCGTGACTAATGAAAGAAATGTCAGGGCTGTTCTGACTTTGCTCTGTGACTACATGCTGTCATAAAATAAGCAACAGCCAGACGTCCATGTCACCAGATTGGCGTTGGACAGAAAACTGCTGTTAATCAGCGTGCACTTGTTACCACTTATGCTGACAGCAAATTATTGCACAGTCTAAACTACAAAGCTAACCTTGTCTCCGGTAAATAAAAATGTGCACTACAGCAGCATTTGCTGTCTGAACATAGTGCTGGCAGCATACCTGTACCACAGGGTGTCCTCCAGACAGCGCCTTCACGGCTCCCCGGCTCCCCTCAGTCTCATAATGGGCCCTGTGGTGGGACTTTGGCTGCACCTCGATCTGTAGGTTGTATGGGCCGGAGCAGGATGGAAGCTGCCAGTCAAGTGCTGGCAAAGATGGGCTGTAATTACATGACACATTGATTGTTATTAGGTGAGAATAACACTATGTATAATTCCCACTTTTCAACGGGATAGTGAATTCATATTTATACGGTCCAAAGATTTTGCCTTTCTGGGCTAAACCCCCAGTGTCTGGCTTTTCTTTCCTGAAAAACAGTGAGTCGTACGTTTCCACTTTGCTTGGAATAAATAAATGAAGACATATGGCAAATGATTGTCTTTTTATGTATTTTCTGTTTTCTCTATTTTGGTTTTCATCTAATTTGCCAAAGTATGAACTACCATTTTTTTTTTTTTTTCCAGGGATCCAGGGTTCTATCACTGTCAAGAAGTCTGAATCAAAACTAAACTAAACTTGCTTTAAATTAGCCTGAAATTGGGACACTTTATTGTAATCCAACTGGCTTGATCCTTCTCCATTTCATCATGGTCTATAATCGAATCAATTGAAGTCATTCCCTGACATGTGTAATTCCTTGGGTCTGGGTAATAATTAGTGGCCCCCCCCCTTTTTTTTTTGTGAAAAATAAATGAGAGACAAATGTGCCCTGGTTAGAGCGCAACGTGTTTTGCATTATGGTGTGGCAGGTGGAAAAAGATGCAGCAAGTTAAGACAGTGACAGTGGGAGGAAAGACAGTTCTAGGGCACAAAAACAAATCTCACACTGCCTGGCAATCTGGCAGTTTTTTTGTTTTTTTTTAATATACTTCCATTTCAAATTGATAACTGTAAAATTATAAAACACTAAAAGCTAGTGTTGAAGACAATGGTGTTATACAATGGAATAAGGTCAGCCGCACACCCTGCCTTGGAGCATGATATCTTTTTCTCAGAGCTACAGCTGGCCTCCCTCAACATCATTGTTCTCTTGATGGGGAGTCAAAGCTTCCCATGTGAACACCGTGGAGATATCTAAACCAAAACAAACATGTGCAAGACAATATTTCTCTGTGCCGGATGCCTGGTAAACGCAAACCCCTGACCTGAAGAGTGGCTTGACTGAAACCAATCTCTGGCATCTCTGTGGAACTTGCGGGCTGTTTGTTGACCCAAAATGAACTGATTTCCCCTCGCAGGGCTTTATCTGCCTATTCAGTGCATGACATCACTTTAGCTACACAGAGAAAAGATGGGTTGATGGCGCGACAAACCAGTGGAGCGCGCCGGCTGATTAACTCACAGGCTGCTTCCCCTTCAGCCAGCCCTGTCACCATTGCTTCCTGTTGCTCAGTATCTTAATCAAACACTTGATTTCCGACAGGAAAGTGTGTTATTGGCTTAGGAAAAAAAAATGCCACATGGGAACAAAAAGAAAAAAAGCTTTCTTTGCTCAATTGACAAAAATCAATACTATTGTTCAGTGCAAGAGTCTATTTGTCTGAGTGTGTGCATGTGTGACTGTATTCGTTCTTATATTTGTGTGTGGGTTGCGATAGCAACGGCGGCACATGCATGCTGGGCAACTCCTCGATGTGAAATATGATTTATGAAGTAGTTCTGATCTTCAAAGGGAACTCCTTTGGAAGTGAAGGGCATATAACTTTGAATTTTTGCCTTTTGATATGGCTTTTGAAGATTAAAAACTAAAACGATCTTGTCCTCACAAAAATAAAAAACGCCATAAATGTGGGGAAAAAAGAGAACAATGGAGTAATGTAAGTGATGATATGTGCCGAAAATCCTGACCCTCAGACTAAATGTTAGAATCATAAATCTGTCTTAAGCACAGACATGTGTGTGTAACTGTTTTCTGAAGAAAATTTTTTGGCAACATTTCTGGCTATTTCAATTTCAGAACATGTAGATTGTACTTGATAGAGAATTACTGAAGGTTTTTGACACAGCATGAGCTGGTGCAGCTTAACATACCTGAGGTAAGGCTTGGGTTTAGACCAGGAGTATGGATGCTGAGGCACATCCAGGAAGCCCCCACAGTAGCTCTCCTTCTTGAGGGCCTGGCGAGAGGGGTAGTCCTCATGGCAGAGCTCTCCATCAGGACCCAGCTCCTCGCCTCCAGGTTCCACCTTCAGACTCATGGAGGCTGAGTGGTCCAGCATCGTCTTCCGCGTCTTGATTGGGATTCCCTCTCCCATGTCTACCACCCCATCTGTGGTCAGAGCGTTGATGGCAGCCACGATGGCAGAGTTGGTGTACTGGTTGGTGTTGGCAAGCCAGTTATCATCTGTGACACTGACCCTGGGGGAGCCATGTGGAGAGGGAGTCGGTGACTGGTTGGGTGAGCAGGGTGTCTGATGGTAGGAGGTGCCATTGAAGCTGTACTTTCTCTTCCCCATGCCACCGCCACTGCCTCCGCCGCCTCCACTGCAGGAAGGAGAGTTTGGTCTGGAGCCACGAGGTTGCGCTGGCCAGCCTTCCTCAGCCACAGCTCCAATCTGAGGGGAGGTGGATGGTGAATTGTGAGGGGAGCCTGCAGGGCCACTGGCATGTGGACATGACAGAAGCATGGATGATCCTCGGGGAGAAACACAGGGAGACTGCCAGGGGGAGTTCTGTGGGGAGTTGTCGTAGTTGTAGAACCCTGACTCATAGGATGACGCCTCAGAGTTGCAGCTGCGTGAGGAAATGCTACTCGCAGGGCTAAGGCAACTGGGATCACGGTAGCCGTCTGCATTGGGCAGCGTCAGTGTGACGATGGAGTTGACCCCCCGTTTGATAATGTGGTCCTCACTGCTGCTCTCTTCTACCTCATCCTCCGGGTACTGGCTGTAGGCAGTGATCTCAATGCGGGGGCTTTCCAGGGCTGGAGCTCCATTGGGTCTCAAACTGTGGGGCAGGTAATAACCTGATGCTGCATGATTGTCACTGCTGTATCCTGTCTGGTGGCAAGAGGAAACTGAGATGACCGGACTGGACTGTAAGGTATGGTACTGAGTGGCCAGACAGGGGCTGCCCATACCCAGAGGAAGGGACAGGCTGACGTTTGGTGTGTAGCTGTATGCATCTGAAAAAAAGGAAGTACATTTCAAAAATAGAGAACCACAATATGTGGCTACATTTACATTCTCCTAAAAATTATGTTTTCACACAACTAAACTGCATTTTCAAAATGAGCATAGCATTCGTCCTGGCAGGCCTCGGAGTGAAGCTGAATCGTCAGATCAGGTGGTCTCAAAGCTAAACAGCCCACATCGGGCGATAGCTAAGCTAATTGCCATGCTATTGGAAAATTTCAAATGGGGCATGCTATTTAAACTGCCTCATCCTGCATAAAGTTGCAGCTGCCTCTGCAAGCTGCTTTGCAAACCCACATCTGCCCCAGCTCCTACATTTCATTCTATCCATGCTATTTCTGACGTATTTATGCTGCCTGTCAATCACGCCTGTTGTCATTGATGCCTGTTATCTTTTGCTGCTGCTGTCTCTGTCTTTAGGTTTTCCATGTTTGTTTAACACAGTATATAAATTACTGCATATGGAATAACAAACCTATTTTCACTAAAGTAGTCCTGACAGAATTATGTTCTGAGAGAAACTTTCTTTTTTCTCCAACAGGAAAAATTTAAACTTAAAAAGGCTGAAGAAGTCCACCAAAGCATACATTTGGGTTATAGTGCGGTGAAGGCATAAGTCAAAAGACTCTCCCCCAGTTGATTTCCAAGAGAGGCTATTATTATTATGTTTTGTTTTCAGTCACTGTTTAGTTAGGTTTACACACCAAATCTACTCATCTAGGTTTAGGACATGATTTTGGGTTAATATGAAACATTTCACAATGTTAACCAGTTTTCTGAATTACCAGAGTGATAAATGCGACAATTTTGGGCGGAAAATATACTGAGGAAACATGCTCAATAAAAATGTATTTGTGAATTACATCACAACCAAATGTAATCTGGGAGAAAATTATGTTTTACTTGAAGCATAACTGAGAATGCAGTCTAGCTGTAAGGGAATGTAATTTCTAGGACTGCTCTGGTTACATTTAAGAACAATACCCCTACACAAATCTCACCAGTATGTTTTTCAGATTCTGACTAGCCCACTTCTTTATAAACATCTGGAGAAGCTTAGCAATCATCTCAAAGCGGTTACTGTATAAGGTTGCTGTGTAGTCGCAAGTTGCACAGCCACTCTGTTTGTTTGATCAGTTCATCTAAGGCTTTATTTGGCACACCCTGCTGTCATATGTACTCTACAGGAATCCCTCCAGCAGCGCTGATGGATGCTTTATTTGATTGATTGCATCACTCACTGAGTGAATTAGGCCCTCCCCTGTGGAAAACTGACAGCACTCTCGCATCGCTCTGAGCATGTGATTAAGTCAAGGAGAGTTTGCTTTAGCGCTACACACAGATATGCCACCAGTACACACATAAACAAAGGGCAAGCACAGACAGGTACACAAGGAAATTACATCCAGTGCAACAATATACAGCCCAGATAGCCTGGAAGGTAGGCATGTCTTTTCAGTTAGCCTTGACACGGGTGGCTGCTGTGTCAACAGTTGTAAACCTCACGCCTGCCTTTTATTGATAACGTCAATGAGGGTAAAAATAGCTACAGAAATAAAACCATTCAGTTTGAAACCCAGCAAAGGGCATTCCCCTCTATGAACCATACTATATTTGTTAACCACAATGCTGCGTATCACATGAAATGACAGCTCTGTCACATAACATAAAATATGTGGGTAGGCAAGGTCAAATTAGTTTATGAGAGTCTATTTTCAGAGATGGTAACACAATGTACACTGGGCATGTTTAATATTCCAGTAGAGGCACATGTATTATGAAAAAAATCCAACCTAAACTAAACTCCTTTTGAAAATTATGAGACACATTATTCACTAAACAGAGACTTAGAAAAGTTATTTCTTGTGGGGTTAGAAAAGGCTAAATGTCAAACCCCTTCACAGCCTGTTCCACAGAATTACAATGTCAGAATAGCTGATCAGTACCCACCTTTCTCCCCTTCCTTCTGGACATATTGGCTGTACTCAAACATGTCGCTGAAATCAAACTCTTGCTCTTCATGCTGAAAACTCATGTCTGCACCACTCATCGTACTCTTTCAACATAAGGACGAGTGTACTCAGCTCAGTCTTCTCTGATGCTCTTTTCCTCTGGTTGAACAGATGTTAATCTCCTGCCCACTTTACCCCTGTGACACACCTCCTAAGTTCAGGCCTGACTGACTTTGCTTAGAGTTGTGGCTGCTTTTTTTCCCTCTTCCTTTTGAATGTGTGTGTGTGATCAGTGCACTGCGCTGCAACATACTTCACTTCTTCTAACACCCACTCAAACACACTGGGGCTTTCACTCTTGTTTGCTGCATGATCTTGAAACTTGGCTTTTCCGGGTCACACGCATCACGACTGCTGAATAACAAAATTGGGAAACCAGATCAGATTTTGTGGGGTGAAGCGAATAAAAGAGAAATAAAATGAGTCACTCGTGAATGCGAGGCAATGCCTTCCCAATTGTTTGCAATGCGCTGAAAATGCAGTGCAAGCAGATTTAATTGGAAAACACAAATTATAGCGTGCTCTCTCTGTCCTCCACAATTTTTTTCAATTATGCTATCATGATCAAAACATATTCTCTCCCTACAACCAAACTAGTGTGGCTAAAGAATGGATGGGTTTATCCACAGGCATTGCGGTCTAGGCTGGGCTCAGAGTGACGGGACCTCATAGAGAGATAGGTGGTCGCCCACAGAAGTCATCTGCAGCCTCTGGAACTAAGAACTCTGGGGCCACTTATCGCACATGGCTGACTATGGGCTATGGCAAACCACCAGCACGGTCTCTGTGTGTCTGTGTGCTTGCGTTTGAGTGTCTGTGTGTCTGAGTTTATGTGTGACAATAAAGCAGTCCTCGCCACACTGCTGGAGCTGTGTGTGGTTAAGCACGTCTCCTTGTCAAGCAAGCTACCCAGCACCCCTGAATGCACAGATCACAGTGCTCCCTCTTACTCACAAACACATGTATACACACACACATCTGTTACAAATTATAAGGCTTAGTATCGAGGGACTGAACTGAATAATAACACCGCCTGCACCCATCCCTCTCTAACCTCAAAGACAAAATTAAATTCCTGAAATCTGCCAAAAGCCAGTGACATCACCACTATGAATTAAGACAAGACTGACTATCAGTGACTTGTGATCAGATTTTGCCCTCTAGGTCTGAATCACAAATAACAAAGCTTAAAATAGAGACTTTGCTTTTAATGTCATAGGAAAGCAAAGAATATTTAGCAACTTCTGGGTTATGCTCCTCAACTGACCCTGACCTTTAACAACCCACTGGTCCTATTTGGAGAAGATTTTGAATATTTAAAATAGTAAAATAGAGAAACTGACATGAACATCTTAACAAAGACTGCAGGTGACAGTGCAACCCCATCATCTTTCATTGCACATGATGAGAAGCACCTGCAAAGACAGCTGGAGACACCTAATGGTGTGGATGTAAATTGAGCTAATGTGATTCTTGTGCGAAACACTGTGTTGCATTTATTTTGTGAGATTTTTAACAGAACAAAAAACTCGTGAAACCACCAAAAACGCCAAGACGTTTCTTCAAAGTTGATGGTTTCAACTTGTAATAAGTCATAATATTAAAATAAATAAATAAATAAAAATAAAGGACTTTTTTTTTTCTTTTCAGTTCTTAGAATCTGAGGTTATATCGCAGTGACAGCTCTCAGTAATATAATCTCAGAGAGGGATTAACCCCGAGTTTGCCTTCATGCGCAATCCCCATTAGTTTGCATTAGCTGCAGCACCTGGTGTCAACGCATCTTTACATCAAAGAACAGCTAAAGCGTGTAATTCATATAGGGGTATGGTGCTAGTGATGCACAGTTATGTAGTGTACTTTACCTTCTTCTGCAGACTTCATATCGACGGCGAGAGAAGTAAGAAACTGGAGTTCCCGCTCCTTGCCGGTTGTTGCTCCAAAGCTGAACTTGGAACCGACGCTCAGGCAAAAGGTATCCTGCATTCAACAAGCGATGCGCAACTTTCACCGGCTGTGAGGTTGTAATATGCAACGCCTTCACCGATAACAGTATTCAAAAAACAACTGATTCTCTTGACAAATCACTAAACAGAAGCATATTTCGCAAAAGAATCGTTAAAAATCGAGTGTACAACTTTGAACCACAACGCGATGGACTGCGCACCAAAGGAAACGGGAATAGGGGATAGGAGAGCGGCGCAGGTACGGCTGCTAAAGGGACCCTGGTTGAGGTGAGTTTGGCTCTCTTCGACCCAGTGAAGGTTTTAAAGAATCTCCACAGGTCTATGACGCAGAGCGGTTTGTCAGAGGGGCCGGCTCCAGTGCTTTTAAAGTTGGAAAACACCCTCCGTCCTCCCGTTAGTGCGCCGCCCATTCAGGGTTGACGCGACCGGCTTCTGCAACCTCCTGGACCGCCTGATGATGTCTTTCATCCTGGGATCCCAACGGAGGAGGTGGGAGGTGTGTGTGTGCGTTTGTGTGCGTGTACGGTATGTGTGTGAGAGAGAAGAGAGAAACAGAGTCAGTGAAAGAGAATGAAAGCCCATGTTGCAAGGTTAACATTATGTCAACAAGTGATCCATTCCTCACATTTTTATGATAAAATTAGTCAACGAAACAATTGCAGTGCAGTATCCATTTATTGCAGTTGCTGGAGGCTGAGATTGTTTTCATGGAATTTCAGAAGTTTACATTTTTCTTGGAGAATTTCTTCTATGCTACTGTATTCTTACTTAAATCTCTTTGTAGCCCCTCTTATCAACAAACCTCCTTTGGTAGTTTTCGAGTTCTCTACAGTTGTCTGTTATGAAGACACACAATCTTTCTCCTATGTTTTTCCATAGATAAAACTGCATGGCATATGACATGTTTACGGAGTTTGGGTAGTGGGGTTGATGGGCCTTTTCTACAGCAGCATCAGACCAGATTGTACATTTACTGATACGACTATGATGGCTTTCCCCATTAACATTGGCAGTCATGTTATTATGATAATTAAAATGATTCAAACATTCATTAAATATCCATGATTTTAAACAAAAAACCGCTATCAAATTATTTTCCAAATTGATTTTCCTTGTGTTTGAGGGAAACATGGTTTTACATTTTTGCCCAAAATAACCATTGTAAACTACTGACAACCTCCATCTCTACTTTCCACCACTTTGTACTGAGGCAGTCTTCTCATGAATCTGAAAAATACTGAGGTTTGTTTCTGCCAACTTATTTCCTTAACTATCCCCCTATTACTCCTTATCAAAGTAATAGATCCTATTATATAAAATTATCATGATATGACGGGGTCAAGACTTACAGAGACATTGCTGTCTGAATAGAAATCTTATTTAATGTAAATTTCTGTTGCATATACTATGTAATGTATATTATCTAAACATACATGGATGATTGTGAAAATGCCACCAAGCTTTGAGTGTTTACCTTGTTAGGAATACTTAAACAGCTCATATTATATTGGACCCTGGAAGCTGACACTGATAAAATAAGTTTGAAATTTGGAATGACATTTATAATTCTAATACACAGGCTTTAAGGGAGAGAGAGAGAGAGAGAGCTTAATGATCATGTCATTCATGTGTTTACATTATATAAAACATTATCTGCTGATTTTTGGACTACTGTTTCAAAGCTTGGAGTTTTGCATTATAACCAAAGACCTTCGAGTAGCATTACATAATGCAGCCTGCTACTTATGGTGTAATTTCTCAACATTTAATTTTTTTAATTCCTCTAAATTTATGGTGTAATTTTGCTATTTTTATCATTACCTAAAAAACCCTTATCAGTTCCTACAGGTATTTATGTGAAAGTCCAGTGGAACAGGGATCTAACAAGTAGGAGTTTTTTTTTTTTTTTTTATGACAAAGGAGAAATAAATTTGTAATTTTATTGTAGATAAGTATTACAGATTACTTAATGTGTTAAATTAAATCCAAGTAGCACAGTAGTATGCAAGTCTGGTTCGATGACAGTATATGAAATGTGGAAGTGCTCTATGAAAATCTACATCTTTTTTAGTAACTGCATCACCCTACCTGTAAAATATCTGGCCACTGCATAGTAGTCATTGTATAAAAATTGCTTACATTTTAATTTTTTTTTTACTCTGTTTTTCAAATTTCTCATTTTCCACCTATGTAAATACTATACAATTTATACCATAAAGAATACACCACTGGTCCATACTACTTCTGATACTTAGATTTAAATTAGTTTTTCCTTTCCCCCAAATTATTTCACCCTAGTCACTGGTAACTGGTAAGCATTTTATAGGTACTGTATTTTATTGATGCTACACTGAGAAGAATTACATGGTAAATGTTCAGAAATGTTATATATATATATGACATGTCTCTTTAATGTCTTTGCTCCTAATTAGGGGTAACATTTAAATGAAATAATTGTAGAATTTCACACACTAAAACTACAATGGTCTTTGTACCAAAACAGTTTCAAATGACTTCATAAACACAATCCTGATGCCCAATTCAGTGGTTCTAATTAGCTAAGATGATGCCTAGGAGAAAGCTAGAGGGTATAGTCAGTGGTGTCTGCACCCACCTGTTTTTCAAAGCAGTCACAAACTTAATTATGTGTAACTTTCAAGCTTAAGCATTAGATATTTTAATTTTTCTAATTTTAACATTAGATTAAGAAAATTGTAATGACAAACAGTACATATAGAATAGCAATATCCCTGTGTGCTGGTGCCATGAGCGCAATTAACAATGCCCTGAATGAGCTCTCTTCCAAGGTTTCTTTACTGACACAGGGACCCAGAAAGGTATGTATTCTGTAGTGTTTGTTTGCATGTTTTACTCTATGTTTGCTAGTCTGCTTGTTTGTCAGCAAGACTGTGCAAAAAAAACGAAGCAGAATTCCATGAAACCTGATGAAGAGGTGGCTCATGGCAAAGGAAGAACCCATTAAATTTTAGTGAGAATCCAGATCAATTTCCATAAAACAGACAGGGCACTGGTCTTGGCATGAGGATGCACTCTACAAGAGTCTCTATAGTTACTTTTGAATTAGGTCCAGATTTTTTTTTTTTTTTTTAAAGAGACTAAATCTGAAATGTAGCTGGCAAGCTTGAGGATGATCACACATAATCAGAAGCAGACTGCATTTTGGGGGCAGGCAGGGTGTGGGGGGCAAGCGAAAGCAGTCTGCATGAGGGGAAAGTAATAGTAGGCTGTGTTTTCTTTGCCTACAGTAGCTCTCTGGCGTCAGCTGCGGCTTGGCTGATGTGCATGTGTGAGCTCAAAGATGAAAAAGAAGAATCACATACTTTAGGAGATGAATTATGATAAAAACCAGTGGTAGGAAAAAAGTAGTTGCACAACTGATTGGCACTGTCAGTGGCATAGGGCTACACAAGTTGTTGAACAACTTTAAAATGACTGTGGTGGGGCACAGTTCAGTGGCAGTCAAAGGGCTTATCTTGATGGATTCTGTGATACTGAGTGAAGTGTCATTAACTCAGGTCTGTCAACAATAGTCAGGGTTAGTCAGACCATCAACAGTGACAGACAATATAGCCCTCAGGTCATTTAGAAGTCTATAAATCCCTAAAAACAAAGGTATTCCTAATGATTCTCATCATGTATATATTTATAGTAACTATGCTTAAGTAACTTTCACTTTTTAGTAAATATCATTTCATAAGTTTGACTGTCTGTCTCAGCAGTGTGACCCATGCTCAGGTTTAAATACCCACCACAGTTTAAGCATGCATGAGGTCAGGTCTTTTTATAATAAAGATCTATACTCAGTCTCTGTTCACTTGCCAAAATAAACGTTATAGTTCTGCTTTTTTCAACAGAAGTTCAAATCCATATTTGTCATTGAGCTAAATGCGTAAAGAAGCTCGCGGAGTGTTTAAGGGTTGTCTTTTAATGCTACCTTGTCACGTCAATGACTTGTCAAAGAGCACTCAAGCGAGAAGACTTTAGAAGAAGTTGCCTTCACTTTGCATCTTCTTTGGAAACATAAGAGTATATATTATAGTGTTACTACATCTGGCCCTGCGACACTGCACGCACTGAGCAGCCGCAACAGGTCTGCAGAGAGCATTAGAGAAAAAACACATCTTGCGCTCAGATTTATGAGTGGCCTGCGCCTCGCTTGTGTATTTCATAGAAAATGACAATTTCTTGTGTCCTTGTAAACACACACATGCTGCTTTTACATTTGCACAAACTGAATTGTTGCTGTTGTATTTTGTTTTGCTTTTTCCTCCATTTTTAAAAAAACAATTCCATAAAGCAAGGGTATCCAGATCAGGTGTGTTCAGTGCAAAGTGCAAATTCCACTCCTGTTTTCTCCTGGTTTCTTGTCTTTGTACAAGCTTCGGTGTGGCACATAACTGTAAAGAGCCAGGGCCTATTTGCCGGCACTGCTGATGATATAATAAATGACATGAGTGGCTTTTGCAGCATGAGTGCTCTACGTAATGCCAGCTGCTATAATGTTTACTACTAGTGGTTTGGCCCAGGAGTCAGGCTACATCTTGGCATGCTGAGAATAAATTTTTTCTTAGAACTCTCCATAAAAGATTTACATGTAAAAGACGGACCAAAAGTTAGCAGGTATAAATAAACTCATCCGAGGCTTTCCAAGCACTGGGCTTAGTCTTGTCACATTTGTTTGTCTAGACTTCAGGGATGCTACCACTGGGGAAAAAGGGAGCTTGAAGCACATATTAATATGGACATAGACACTAACTAGATGCGTAAACCCAGAGAAGTGTAGCTTAACTCTGGGTGAATCTTTGTAATACATAAAACTCAAGGCTGCAAACCCAAGCACTTCCCTCATAGCTGCACAGTTAATCCTCTCCTTTTACAACATATAATTCATGTTTGACATATCCGGAGAAATGTGCACACTGGCATTTTGAGATCCCTACACTATTATTATGTATTTTCTACGTTTTTCTATGAGCCATAACTTGAATCAGGCTGCTTTTAATAGCTGTAAACGCTCATTTGTGTGCACTGTGTTGATACAAGTTTATTACTCAGCTGTAATAAACTGCAGCGTGAGTGGCAGTTACCACAGTGGCAGACGTGGTTACTAGTCATCTCTTTTGATTTTTTTTTTCTTCTTCTTTGTCTAACATGAATGGGGATGCTGTTAAATGAAGAAGTCTGTGGTTAATGAAGCCTAGTTGTGAATGGCTGTGGTCAGTTCCATACTTTGGTATGAGCACACATACACAAATTGTACGCACTTCCCCACTTCTCCTTTTCCTTTGATAGTACATACACCCATGGAAATGCATACTTGTGCTCTCATAAAGGAGAACTGCTTGGAGCTATCTTAGGCATGTCTGGACACCGCTGTATGTTTAGCTACTTTTTTTTTCCCCAGAGATTCCTCTTATGAACAGGAAGTAGCATAAATGTCTGGCTTGTAAACCAAAGAAGCAAGACCGTCATTGTCACAAGGCCGTTGACTAAGTTTGAGTGTTTGTAGAAAATCAGGAAGAAGCAGTGTGAGGCTGGCACTTTATCACTGTTGTTTACTTGCTATTCTGGAGAAAGATCTTTCTAGCCACATGTCTCTGGTACCATTGTTGCTGTGCTATCATAAGTGGGATTAATACACCACTTAAAATTATTGCTACCTACTTAGTGCTGCATGTCTGTGAGTCAATTTATGAGACCATATTGCTTTTAAGAAAAGACAACAGAAACTCCAAGGGGGGGAAAAAAAAGATCTTTAAACTATGATAATGTTCTTCTTCTTTGTTATTGTCTAGATTAAATGCAGCTCTATGGGGCTGAAATATCTGAACTGTGTTTTGCTAACTAATGATCTATTACTGCACTCCGTCAGTGCTGTTTTCTTTGCGACTGCTTTTGCTGACAGTGAGAGTTGTGATAAGAGCTCCGCCATGGGTACTGTATCTTACCCACATGTGTAGCTAATTCAAAACCTGTGGCCAATAACAGTTTCTATAGGTCAAAGGCACATGACCTATGAGACAATTTCCCTGCACAGATAATTACACAGGCAAGACATCTGAAGAGGGCCATATTGTCAGTTTCAAACAAAACAGTATGATGTAAGCTGTGTCGTTTTTTTTTTTTCTTTTTTCTATCCTTGACCAAAATGTGTATCCATTCAGTTTTGTTGCAATCCCAGTAATGGTTATGGGATTATGAGGGCGGATGGTTTCATTTTTCTAGCCTATGACTGTCACATCTAGGTCCATTACCGTGATTTAAACCCAAGCATATATGCCAAGGCCATTTTTACTGCAGGGCTCTCCAACTTGGCCGCTCTACATTAAAACACATTTATACAGTCCAGCACAGCCAGGGTTCTGGTTATACGAAAGGGTCACTCACAAATCTGAGCTCAATCTCAGTGCGTCTTGAATCATCCTGTCGACTAAATACTGAGAGATGATTTGTCACAGGCGGTCACTGTTTCCATTGTTATTTTATTTAACTAGAAGATGACAGGAGAAGATTTTTTTATGCGACACATTGATCATTCTAATTGCATACATGTTTAGAATTAACAAAGAGAAATTACTACTTTGCAAATGTGGGTAGTATTGAATAACAGGCAAGTGATCAAAACTCATTGTACTCCTTTTTTTTTTTTCCCTTTTCATATGCTGATTGCCGGTCTTTGATGGATAATTCATTAAACCTGAGAGTGGATGATGCTGCATTTGCAAGTGAGGATCAGACATTGCTCCCACTGCCAGAGATGCTTTTTTACCATTCCTACAAAATTTGGGATGACAATTCTGGGACACTGATTGGACAGAAATTAGATCAGACTATACAACTCACATCTTTCCATTAATTATGAAGTGTATGAAGCCAGGTGAGCCAGAACTGGGGGGTAAGATTTAGTTTGGCTCTGTCTAATCGTGCCTCTATTTAAATAACAAGATTGGAGGTCAGTTTGTCAAGCCAAGAATTAGTGTGACACAACAACATTTATAAAAAGGCTTTTAAAAAAAAACTTTTATACTAATAGACTGGCTTCCCTCTGTTTCCAGTCTTAATGCAAGCTAACCCAAACTCACCATTCCATGGCTCCAAATTTTAAGAGTGGTGTGAGTCTAATGCTTGCCCTATAAGTGAATGGGCACTTTTCCTTCAGGGTGTGACAGCATTCACATGTCTTTAACACAGTTGGCATTGTCTATGTCTTTCTCCTGAATGTTTCACTGCTATTATTTTCAACACAACACCTAGGTTCATGTGCTGATTATTTGTTTCTCTAGCCATTTTCACCTAGGAACTCGGGGCAGTGGTGGGAGAATAAGGTCAGGCCACTGTCAGAGGTTGCCCTTTCTCACATACACTGCAGGACATAGTCAGTATGAGACTCACCATTGAGTCATTCATATAGGCTACTTTCTTTGGCTTGTGTGAGGGTGCTCTCTAGGTAGAGCATGCAGGAGGCAGAATACTTGAAGTTCGTTCACTCACTCACTGTAAATTCTCCAGGCAATGACCTGGTCTATTCTCATATGGGCTCAATCAGTCATTACACAGCCTTTTTTTTTCTTATCAGGTGGGAGGCTTTTGTGATCTACAAAAAAATCACTGGTATTAATAGCCTGATTGGCATGAAATCCTAAGAAACTCTCTGACTTTGGCATCACCAGCCCCATGTCAAGCCAGGTCAAAAAACACACACACTGTATTTGTTGTGTGGAAACCTTTTGATTTTAGTTACTTTTTTCGAGTTCAAAATGAGAACCATATCATTCATTGGGTCTAACAGCGTCACTGCTAATAATCAGGAGAAAGATATACTTGTCTTTCAGTGTTCATTCAGAGGTATGATTGAAAGAGGCTTTCGTGTACAGACCCAGAAAGAGCGTGACACCGATCACCTCCACTGCTGTTTCTGTGATTCTGTGACCTGTCCTTGGCATTGGTATTGACATGTCATAAAAAGATTAAAAATAGCTAGATCCTGGCTTACAGTGCTGCAGCAAGTCACAACCCTGTTCCAAGATCGGCCGACTGTCATTCTAACTGAAGAGTCAAGAAAAATAACTCCTGCTGGGCATTTACAGTGAGGGGGTGAACTGAAATACCAACCTTGTCGTCTTCCTATTTTTTTTTCTCTCCTTTTCCTGCCTCTAGTCAATGCCCTTCCTTTTTGATGGGGTCCCCTCTTCTGTTTCCTGCTGTTTGTGTTAGTTGCTTAGAGACCACATCAGCTGTCCGTTTTGGAAGGATTCTTTTTCTTTTTACTGGTGTGACTTGAGGGGTTAGAAGGTTACAAGGTCAGCATATGGGCTGGATGCTTTACAGTTTTTTACCATGGCGATTTTAATATATGGGGAAAAGTAATACTCATTCCACTACAATGGTTTATCTGCATTTTTAACCCCAAAATGATGTGTAATAGCATTATATAATTATAATTACATCCTGTTTATCTTTATAAATAATTGAAGATACATGATGAGGGAATCTGAATAATATTATTCATTTTGCAGCATATTCATGGTTGCTTATCTATTCCCACATGCCCTGCTTTTGTATATATTTCTGTCTCACTGCAAGTGAGTGTATCTACATTAAAAATGGGGGAAATTACCTTATGCAATGGAAAAGGTGTCACTCTTAACTTATAAGCTGACTCTGTAGTGCCCCTCAGTTCTATGGCACAACTGATCCTTTTTCAGCTCATTGTTTTGGGACCTGCTACATTGCCATTTTGACTCATTCTTACTACTCTTATCAGCTTTATTTACAGCTACTGCAAACACCTGTTGTCAGCAAATCTGATAAGCCCACCATATGCAGCCTGTCCTGCACAAAACACAGAAAGCCCAAACATCACCTCTGAGGTAGTCTGTGTGTCACTAGTTTGTGTTATTCAGTGTTTTGCTTAAAAATTTTGAAAAAAGAAAATAGTGATATAATTAAATTAATTTACTGTAATTTAAACTTTGTTAATGTATAAGGAATATGGAAACATTTCACTAGTAAATTCTGATGCTTCTTCATGATTCTGTAACAATAATTACCCTGACCATTATAACTGACTGTCTTCCTTTTTGCTCTCAGTAATCTTTGCTCAGCATGTCCCTGCTGGCTGTAAGCAGTGTAACACTTAGTTAAACTGATTGATTGTTAATTTCTTATGCGTTCCAGGTGCCCAGCTCATATAGACTTATAACTGATATATTGGAGGGCCAGGTGACAAATTATAATGCATAGCACCACAAATTTTAAAAGAAGCAACTTTCAGACTATTCAGTGTACATAACTAAAATACCCTTGTATACTGGATACAATGCAATCACTCTCTGCATGGAACAAAAAACCTCAACAGCATCAGATAAGCAAAGAAAGCAATATCGTTTGATTGGATCTTACCAGTGAAATAATTTCTCAAGTCAACGTACAAAGATCTTCTTGACTGAGCTTTTCATCCTCCATCAGTATATTTTATACAGTTGTGTGTCTGGCTCAGGAGGTGGAGCAGGTCATCTGCTAATTGGAAGATTGGTGGTTCGATCTCTGGCTTCTCCAGTCTGCATGCCAAAGTATCCTTGGGCAAGATACCCAAGGATAAAAAAGTGTTTGTATGAATGTGTGTGTGAATGGGGGAATGAGACGTGTATGTATAAAGCACTTTGAGTCCTCAAGCAGGGTAGAAAAGCGCTATGTAAGAACCAGCCATTTACCATGAATTTTAATCATCTTTAACTTGAATCCAAATTCTAAGTTTTGGCTTCTTACAATGTTCCTTCTTTCCTTCTTAATAATTGTACACACAGTCTCAGTTAACAATGCTGTGATTCACACTTTGCTATTCATCAGCCATCTCCTTTGATTCACCCCCATCTGGCTCTGATATGACTGGGGCGAGAATGTGTCACATGAGGAATAGGCCACATAGTGTGATGTTCAAGTGTTGGAGGAGTGCAGTGAGGCTTGACCTTCACAAACCTCACCTGATAGCACTGTTAGATGTCAGGTTTAGACATCAGGTCTTTGTTCTGCTTTTTATACTCCTTACAAGATTTAACAGCAGCCACACAAACATTTAAAAATATGTGTCTAATGTGCATGACACAGGCCACATTAGAATGTGTGCATCCAGATGAAAAACTCATCAGGTCAGAATGACTCATGGGTGGCTGCATACCACAAACATATTCATGGACACATCAACAGCAAGGGAAAAAAAAAAACAAAACTTTTTCTTCCCTGTCAGTCGATTTTTTTCACCATTAAAATACTATTGTGATTAAACCAGACCTAAAAAAAGTGCCTATCCTCAGGGAGAAAACGTGCTGTGGGTCCGTCTGAAGTCATTCCCTTCCAACCTGCAGCCTCAAGCGTCTCCCAGATTTCAGGAAACCTGATCTGGTAGTATGTTTTTCACTTGAATCCTGCAGTGGTATTCCTGACCTCAGACAGTGATCCCAATCAGAAGGAATACCCTGATGCTGCAGTTTGGGCCTTCTTTGCTGAAACCAAATAGTATAATCGTGTAATGAGGGATCCCTCTCCAGGAAACATGCTCAAGTAGGAAAACTGGCTGCTGTTCTTGCTGATAACTTGCATGGTTTACTATAAAAGCACAATTTCAGTAAGTAATAGTTTCACTTTACAAATTACCAAAGGATCTGGGATTAATTTTTTGGGTTTAGTTGTGGGTGCCAAGGTTACAGTCATATTTGCTTTACCCACAGTACAAATCAGCATTTTCAGTTAGAAGATTGTCATAGTCTTTTTCTGTTTCTTTCATGTTTCTGAGTTACTCGAAATGCGATGATTCATGAACTCCAGTCCATTTCCAACAAGTAAACACTGACCAGTGTCTGAAAAATCGAAAAGTCTAATGTGGATGTGGTTGTATAATATACTTTCATCTTAAATTCAAGGGGTTTAACAAAACTATTGCATTAACTGTTTAGGAATTACAGACATTTTAAACACACTCCCCCATTTTCAGAGACTTAAAATTAATTGGATAAACTAAAATAATTTTAAATATAAGGACTGTTTTTAATACTTGGATGTAAATCCTTTGCAGTCAATGACTGCCTGAAGTGTAGAACCCATGGACATCACCAAATGATGTTCTGCTAGGCCTTTCCTGCAGCCACCTTCAGTTGATGGTTGTTTGTGGGTCTCTCTACATTCAGTTTTGTATTTGATAATGGGAAAGCATGCTCTATTGGGTTGAGGTCAGGTGACTGGCTTGGCCATTTAAGAATATCCCATGTTTCTTGGGAATATCTCTCGAGAAACTCTTGAGTTGCTTTTGCAGTATGTTTTGGCTCATTATCCATTTGCACTGTAAACTGCTGCCCAATCAGTTCTGCAGCATTTGGCTGAATCTGAGCAGAGAGTATAGCCCTGTACACTTCCATCCATCCTGCTGCTTCTATCAGCAGTCACATCACCCATAAACACTAGTGACCTGGTTCCACTGGTAGCCTGCCTATACCATAACATTACCTCCACCATGTTTGGCAGATAATGTGGTATGCTTCAGATCATGAGCTGTTTCTTTCCTTCTCCAAATTTTTCTCCTCCCATCATTCTTGTACAAGTCTGTTTGTTTGTTTGTTTCATCTGTCCAAATACGTTTTTCCTGAACTGTGCAAGCTCTTTTAGATGTTTTCTGGCAAAGTCTAATCTGACCTTCCTGTTCTTGAGGTTAACCAGTAGTTAACCTTCCGTATTTCCGTTCATGAATTCGTGTCTTGATTCTAGACTTACCTGTTCAAGAGTGTTCTTGACCTGGTTAGATGTTGTGAAGAGTTTTTTTTCTTAACCAAGGAAAGACATCTGTGATTATCTACTTCAGATGTCTTCTGTGATCTGAGTGCAGTGCCAAGGGCATTCATTCTTTTTGAGAATGTACCAGATTGTTGATTTGGTCACTAAAGTTTTTGCTGTCTTTCTGAGAGGTTTATTTTGGTTTTTCTGCCTAATGATGCCCTCCGTCACTTGGACTGACGTCTCTTTGAGAGTTTTAATGAACAGCAAACAGCAAACACCAAATCTCAGTTCAGCACCAGATCTTGTATGTGTTTAATTTTTCATGGTATTACAAAGGAAAAGGTCTCACTTGGACATGAAACATCTTGTCATTTAATTGTCCATTTACTTTTGAACCTCTGAAAATGGGGGACTATGTATAAAAATATCAGGGATTCCTGAATAGTTAATGCAATACTTTTGCAAAATCCCTTGAATTACAGCTGAAACTTTGTACTTCAGTCACATCTTGAGGGATTTAAAATCCACTGTGGTGGTGTACAGAGACATAATTACAAAAAACCCTGTCCAAATACTTATGGACTTAACTGTACAAAAGAACTGGAGTGAATGAAAGTTCCATTTACAAGAGGCTACTCCTGTGCTTTGAAAGCAAGCGGATATATCCAGGACTAGCCTTGACTGGACTGACTTTCAACAGGCAGAGCAGGATTGCGTGGCCACCTGCCTTATGTTGGGCGTTTTTTTATTGACACTGACATCCAGAAATTTTGTGATCTTATGCAGGTAGCTCAGTGCATACTAAGGTGTTTTCTAAGAGGGCATGGCTACAGCTGTCATTTGTGTTGACCTAGAGATCACCAATTATAAAGCTTGGGGATTGCTAAATTATCCAAAGCATTAGTAAGGATATACAGTTCAATTAGAGAAAGCATGTTTTTTTTCTGCACATGTGGATAAGCCAGTCTTGCATATGGTATAATTTTTAACAGAGCATATGGTAAAATGCCTTACGGTATAGATGTATGATGGATTTTTGGGATTATGACACATTCCCACCAGTAAAAGATACAAGATTGTGAAATCCTGCGTGCCTTCATGGTTGTCAGTACTGGCAACAGGAGGCAGTGTTACTCAGCAGCTCCCATGTGTCACAACTTTACCACTATATACTGGTATGGCTTCTGGGAAACCGTCTGGATCCATAATCATCCTCCAGTAAAAGGAGATCTGCAAAGGAAAAATACACAATCATGGTGAGAAACGTGCACACGTGCACAAGCAAACGTACAAACATATGAACTGATGTAAGCTACACAACCACACATACATGTACTCACACCTGTGCACACATGTCAAGGAAAGTTTGTTGCCAAATATAATGGCTCTCTCTTCTTTTGCAATCGTGCTGCATGTGTAAATACATCTGGACAATATAATTTCACACATCATCACCACCACCCCCGCTCTCTCCTCCTGCTCCATAAGAAAATAAAGCTCAGGTCTTGTCAGAGGGAATCCCCAGTAGCCCATCTGAGAATACACATTCTGTTTTGGCCCCCTCTGACATAATTCTCTTCCAATAGTCTGAAACCGCCTTGACCCACCGTCTAGAGTGACTCAGTGCCTCGGATTCCCGCACTTCCCAGAAATCCATGCCAGGCCACGAGTGAGGAGACCTCCAGACAAATGAGGTTTCCCACTTTTTCAATCAGTCGGGCTCTAGACCGGTCTCCCATCGGAACACATTAGTACTATGTCTGTGTGTGTGTGTGTTCACTTGTGGGCTTTACGGAACTCCAAGATCCTTAAGGTGGAAAATGAGCCCTGAAAGTATTTACATATCATCCCATGAACCAGATCTGTGTCCTAACTTCACATTAGGTACAGAATGCAGACTGGCTGCCACAGCGGCAGACAGTTAGGAAACTCATGGAGAAAAGAGGTTGTTATACCTACCATATGGTTACATAAATTGCTTCGAGTGGTAAGTAAGAATAGAAAAGCTCTTTATAATGGGAGGACACATTACATGATGCAGCTACTAAAGTTCCATATAGAACAGGTAGTTTCTCTTGGGACAAAAACTGTATGCAAAGCCAGCCAGAACTATAGCACAATGTAAATCTGACCAATAAGGTCTACTGTTTAAGTTTACAGACATGGGCCATGCAACAAAGATTTTTAACAATACACACTTACTCATAATACTGAATTTCAGTACCTTCTTATGTAAAGCTGAGGCCTATATTTCTTTCATTTGTAGTTTTTGCTTTAATTTGAACAGATTTGAGTGCAATAACTATAGATAACCAATAGATAACCTATAGATATTCATTTTCTTCTTTTCCTATGGCACAAATTCTGATTTGAATTTAATTAAAAAAAGCACACGCACAATTGTGGAAAAAGTAACTGATTAAATCAAACTGTTGTGGATGTTGATGTCTGCGGAACTTCTGAAGTCTCTCACATTTCCAATCAGCAGGGAAAATCTTGTCAAACCAAACCAAACCACATTATTTTTTTATTTGCGTGAATGTTTCAGATTTTCTGTTCACAAATCACAGTTATAGTACAGAAAGTTAAACCAGCTGTAGACTGGTTTACTTTACCACGGCGATGGTCGCAACTGACTTGTGTTTTCTTCCCAAAGAATCACCACAATCATATTTCACAGTTCAGTTGATTGAACACAGTGGGATATGTGAGAAATAATTTACTGGACAGAGCAGTTGTTACAAATACAGAATAGGTAAAAAATTCTAATTTTGAAGACTGGATGTTAATTATAGATACAGATTGTTACCAGTATACTGTAGGAGTACTTCATTTTAAAATTTTGATTGATATCTCAAAGTTTTAAAGCTCAATAAATAACATAAAGATGCTATGTACTGTGTAATGTTAACAGACACAACAGATACACCACAGTTAATATGTTTTAGAATCTCTATAGAGTGGGTTTTCGGCATGACTCTAACCAACATATCTTCCAGATCTTCTGGAAATCATCTGAAGTCTGGTTCAGTAAATACACATTTGCTCTTAAAGACATTTATAAAGACATTAATACAGTACATAAGAAGTTCTCTTTGGCAGTTTGACTGAGAGTATATAATACACATGGTGAATTGTTCCACTGATGGAATTTGACCTGTATGAATCTTGCAAAATGTGAGATTAGTGTATACTACAGTATATCACTGGAAGGTTTATACACTTCACCACAATAATCAGCCTGTTTCAGGCTATTGGATGTTTTAGTATCCACAGTTCAGATAAAATTGTAGAGTTTAAATGCTTAATGTTCTTTTCATACACATAATTTCTTCTGCAATCGGAATCTTACAACCATCAAGTTTATGGCATATTAATAATGAGAAGCAATGCCATCTCACAGATTTCTTTGTGTGCAAAACACAAAATATTTGACTAAAAATAAATTTCAGTTATTCAAGGTTTGGATAATGCACCCAGGTAGGTATGTGCAGATCATTTTATTTTATTTTTTGGAATTTTTGACACTGGTTTGTGTGTTGTTGCTGCCATCTGCTGCTGCTGTCTGCCATCTGCAACATTATTTTACTACACACTGCAGTGTATGTGGTTTAAAATAAAAACTAAAAAACTACAGAAATTTTTTTTAAAAACACAACAGAACACATTCCCATTAATTCCCATTAATTTTATATTGCCTGCGGCAATATAAAAAATATTACAAGAGGATTTGCAAACTTGTCAATTTCCACAAAGAAGTATTTGAGCATTGTGATGTGTGTATGTATTTGCTCTTTTCAAAACTTTACCATAAACCATAACCAAATGACTTTGTTAGTGTTTATGCATGTTGCATAAAAAGAACTGAAAAAAGGGTACAATTTCTTGCGCCATCTGGTGGAGAAAGTGTTCCTTATTATCTGTCACTTTAATATTGACAAGTGAATTTAGTCCGAATTAGCATTTACCAAGCATTTCTTGACCAAACAAAACATTCCTCCCAGGTTAACCACTTCTCATTTCAAATCTGTTTATTATGGCTGCAGAAGCTCTCAGGGTGAATAAGGTTAAAATGTCACTATTACTGCACACTGAATCCTCTTATATAAAAAGCACCTGCTTCCTCCGACACAGTGAACTGCATTTCTTGGCTGCAAAAAACTCTCCTGTCCTCTTATTTCAGCTCTGCTCCCAGGTGTTGTTCTCAGGGACTGATCCCATTGGATATGCAGCAGTATGGCACATTCCACAGATGCAGTGTGTGTGAAATAAGGGAAATGTGATAGTGATTGAAATTCAAATATTTTGCTCATATTTCCTGCACTGCCATTTATGTGTTTTAATTAAAAGCAGACATGGTGATGTCATGCATGGAAAAGGAGAGGAGGAGCAGGTCTGCCTTTTAGGCTTGTGTATGTCACATTGTACAACTGCCAAAATATCACATAACTCACTATAGAAAAAAAGGATGTGTGGTACTTATGCAGATGTAAGGTGACCTAACCAACTGAGAAAATACCTAGAAAGGTAACAGAAAGGACAGGGGGTTTATAACTATTAAAACTCCATTTTGCTATTGCTAAAATATGCCTATCACTCTGAATGTACCCTGTACTAATCTAATCTAATCATTAGCATTTTCTTTCAGTGAAAGCTGCTTTTTCAAATATTGTGTTTCTATTCAAGTTCAACTTATGCTGCTGTCAGGTCTGTTTGCTTCTGAATGACGACCCTCACAGGGCACCAGATTGGTCTCTTGTGAAGCAACACTAACTGATAATGAGCATCTGTGTCCATCAGCCACTGGTCTGATACATGACTAATAAACATGCAGCAGGCTGTGTGGGGCTATTTAAAGGCCCAGAAACGGAGGCGTTGAAGAGAAGAGGGTCTTTTTCTTGTCCTGGTGTCAGACTGTGTCAGCCACGTCGGCAGCATTCATTAGCATGGGTCAGATCAGCCCTGTCAAACATGTGATGGCATACACATGTGCAAACACATCAGAGCACACACACACAGGGACACACAGAATGTATGCGAATACATGCAAATTCACAAATGACTGCTGCTTTGCTGCCATCATGTGGAAATGGCATGACACATCTGCCTAGTAGGTACCAATGAGATGCTGATGGCAGGGATCCATATAAAACACTACAGTTACAGGCTTACGCATATTGTGGTATGTTACAAGTGTCTTAGCTTGAAAATCTACAATTAAGCTTATATGTTTTTTAAATTGCTTCATAAAACATTTAGATATGCAGAATAAAACTGAGAATTTGGTCATATATTGTGAATTATAAATCTCGCTATATTAGAAAAGCAGCAACAACAAAGTTTTTTTAGATTGTTTTTTTAAGAAAACACATACATTTCAGTTATACTTACATTTTTCCACATTCCCATTCATGATCTAATTACAATCAATTGTGGAAGAAATACTCAGATTCTATATTGTATAAAGAAAAAGTCCTACTATAAAAACTCGCAACACAGCCAGATCATCCTAAGATGGTTTGTATGGTTTATAAGCAAATTTGCTAAATGTAGATAAATGTAGTGGGATGAATGTAGTATTGCAATATCATCTACCAAGCACCCACAATCCTTGACATGTATAGTTGCATATGATGAAAAGTAAACAATCACATTATGAGTGAAACTGTGAAATTTCAGCCAAGGCCTAACAGTCTGTGAATGAAGAAAGGTCAAGAAGAAATTATTCTTGAATATAATCAGCACGTTTAACATTTTAATTGTAAATTGTAGTCTTGGGGGTATCATTTATCACTGTGGTGTATTTGTATTATTTCTTTATTTTAATAGAAAACACATTTATATGTAAATTATGTCTAAATAACATTTCCAAATTAATTATTTGGCATGGTGATAGGTGCCAGGTTTGGGGTGTAATCCTTAATTTAAAACAAGGAAAACACAAACACCAACCTTATTCATTTATTTATTTACTTATCTTAAAGAAATGACTAAATGTCAGGTTCGCTTTGATTTGGGTGGTTCATTAAGGCTCTGAACATAACAGAGAGCAAATAATTTTATTTTTTTCCCCAGCGTGCTTTGAGGAGATATGAATATATGAGCCCACAGGGCTGTGTGTCCTATTAATGCTGGCCTTTAAATACAGTCACATGTAAACATAGACTGTCGTTTTTGTTGTTGTTGTTGTTGTTTTTAATAATAATAAAATAAATATGAAGTTAAAGGTGGTTAAATGTATTTTTCTATGAGGGCATTCAGATACGAATCCAATGCTATTTTTCATTCTCTCTTCACAGTTTGTCAAAACCCAATAAAATCAACACCGCGGGCACAACATGCATCAACACACAATAATTTACCACAATGATTAACAATGACAAACCACAAAGGGATATTACTTTGAACTGTTCATCATTTGTGCCGTTGTCATAATTATGACATATAGTCTGTACTTACTCCAGGGAAAGTAGTCTAATCAACCTAATGTATAATAGTGTAATTAAATCAACCTGCCCTGGGCTTGTATTGATTCGCTAATATGGCCGATACAATATGACTGTTATGACCTACTGCTCTCAGACAGCCATCCATACATGTTAGTCCAGCAATAATTGCCTCAGTTGAATTAGACTGTAACGTACAGAGCAGCCTGATAATGATGAAGAGAGTCATATGCACACATATGGACATGTTGTCATACATACAGTAATTAAATGGATCAAAGGGGACCACTGCCAATGCATCACCTGTATTTAACATCAGAAAAGAAAACAATAATTACTGCACTCCTGCACAATGTGTAATTTCAACCTAAGATCCCAATGTACAGTGATTCTAAAAACTCATAATCCTTTTAGCAGCTTATTAAATGCACGCTTACTGGAAGTGCATTGGGAAAAGCCTGCAGGGGCGTGACAATGTTTGCCTCATGGGAAAAATATCACAGATTTATGGGAATTCTTTTATGTTTTCAGAGTGTGTTTAATTCACTTAAATATGTGAAAAAAAACAGTGTTGTTGCAAACACTGATACAAAAACACACCGCAGACAGAAAAGAGATGTTACATTACACATGCACTTTACCCCACTGGTGACTTTGCTATAGCCAGTTATTAAGGCTAAGAAACACTGAAGCTTTTATTTTACACACAAACACATTGTATGCTGTTACAGATATTTGCTGAACAAAACAATAGTCTTTATTCTGTGTGTCTCTGACTGGATTTGGAGTGAGGGGATGATTGTGCTGGGGAATTCAACAGCTGCTCTGCGGCCTCCTGTTGCAATAATAGATACAGAGATGGAGCGACTAGGTTATATGTTCAGAAAAGAAGCCACTCCCTTCATCAGCTGGAATATTGTGCGATCATATTTTTATTGTAAAGTTTCATAGTCAACTAAAGTCAACTAAATATAAATAAGTCATCTAAATAAATATGGGTACTAAGGGATATTTTTTATACAAATTTAGTTTTTACTCTTGATTTATGTTGGGTTTATTTAATACTTTATATTTGTATATTTAGTTGAGACTGAGGTAGGGTTGTTGTGTTTTTAAGTTGTGAATGTTCTTACTGCTGCCTCTGTATTCTCTCACCATAAGCATGTGTTTTGAATTTAGCACAGTCGTAATATTTACACCGATTACAGTAAAAGCTGATTGAATGAGGATTTGGTTTATGTTTAATTTTGCATGTCTAGATTTGAAGCTATTATGTAAAATCACTCTTTCCTCACTTTTTTTCCCAAACCAGGCAGTCTTATCCACTGTTGTATCATTTAATTAAATCAATTCCTTATACAATAAATTAAAACTATAATATAATATAATCAGGATGTATCATGTTTATTTTGACCTACAGCTGATTTGAAACCAAAGGACAGTGAATGTATCTCCATGTGTTTAAGAAACACATACACAGGCACACACACACAGACAAGGGATTGATGGTCCTCAGCTGAGATGATACTTCTGAGCAGTGTACCCTCGCTCTTGTTTTACACAATAGCCTCTCACAACTGTACAAGAGCCCCTCTGTGTGGTGAATGCAGCACTCTCCCTCATCACCGAGAGAATGAGCATGAGTGTGTGTGTGTGCTTGGCAGAATGAGAGAGAAACATCTAAGACAGACAGAAAGCAAAAGTGACAAGAGGTAGACCTCCAACTTCTCCTCCCCTCTTTCTCCCTCCTGCGTCTCCTCAACATGAGATCACCAGCATGCATTCTGACATGCAGCACAGTGGAGTGCTTATTCATGTATTCAAACCTAATTCCCAAATGATTTAATCTGTAACATGATTAACCGTGGAACAATTTAGAAATAATCTGTTAGCATTCAGAACTAACACTGCAGCCTTAATCATTATGGGAAGTAAAGCGGGGGCTGTGTTCTAGGGGCCTTGCTGCAATCATGATGTCACTTTTCCTTATTTTTCTGTTTTTTGAGCAGCACTAAATCTTTATGGGACTGGACCTCAGAGAGGCCACAGCTGGGGTCAAATGTCAAACTGCAATTGATGTCACAATGCTCACATGGCTATGGCTGATGCATGATTAGTTAGATATGTACATTTAGATAATGTGCTTCTCTCCTAATCTATTAGGAGTCGCTCTGCTCTTCACCCTAGGACCCTAATGCACTCCAATGTATTTATGGTCAATAATTAAAAGGGAAAAGCATGCATTAAAACCAGTCTCTACTTAACAGATCTTAACTAATGAGATTACGATAATGAATAGGCCACTTTACCAGCTTGGCCCGGTACAGTGGTCATTTTGCTGACAGCTGCTGAATATGACAAGGTTAGCATCATAAGCCTTTTCTTGCCGTGGGGGTTTAAGGCATGGATTATTGTCCCAGGAACAGCAGAAAGAGGCCAGTCTATTTGTATAAATGGATTAATCCAGGAAAAAAACACTCATTTGTTTTTGGATTTCATAATTCTATGAAAAATGAGTGGCATTTTGTTTTGCAAGCAGAATCATCTGGAAATGACCTTGCATTTTAAAGTTACACAGGAAAAGCTTGGTTTATGGTCAGCAGACCATGCGACAAAACTTTTAAAACGTGATATATGATGGAGATAAAATGTGAGAACAAGACAGCCACAGAACTCAAAGTCAGTGCACATTCCACTCGCTCAGTGCTGCATCTTAGTCCTGATTTTCTTGCAGCAGGTCTTGAAGAGACAAATGAGAGAAACAGCACTGAGTCATAAATATGATCTGACTTCATCACTACCTGTTTCCGACAGGTTTTTCTGCTACAGCCAGAGCGCCCGCAGTGCACACACAACATCAGCTGTGAATCATTCAGTAACACCAAAGGTTAATTTCAATTTGCACAGTGAAGGGTTGCCATTACATTTTGACCTGCAAATTGTATGTGCCCTTTAATACCCTATCATTTCATTTTGGGGTCCCTTTGTAGTTTGAACTGGAACTGGCTATATTTGGTATTGGCCATCTGTTTATTATTTAGCTGGTTCTTGGATGTGCAGCCTGACTGCATTAGGGAGAGAGAGAGGGGTAGCAGGAGAACAGCGCTACCTGGCCCTGGTAGGGTCTTTACCGGTCTCCCTGGACCCATTAAAATCCTGTTAACTTTGATAATCCCTGGCAACAACTTGGCCTCTGTGGACCACTGAACAGGACAGGAATACTTTAAAGTGCCACTGTTTAAGAGGTCATAACATCTTGTAAAGCTGTGTGTAGTGGCTGAGGGTCTCTGAGAGAACAGACAAAGGGCAAGTTGTCAAGTACCTAATATGATTTAATATAATCTTTGCAGCTGGGAAAGTCTTTTTCCTAGTGATTGTGAGAAAGGTTTTGAGTTGTCACATTTCTTTCATTATACACTTTCTCACGTTCTGTTAGTTAAAGCATGGCGCTGTCAGTTCGAAACTTTACTCTGTTATCATTTGATGTTGTGTACAGTGGTCTTGTTTTTCCCAAAAACTCTCTGTTTGTAGAGTATCTCAAAACTGATGGACATGCTGAAACATGAGAACATGGTAAGGGGAATGATCTATGAACTACCTTGTTTATATTACCGTATTTTCCGGACTATAAAGTGCACCGGATTATAAAGCGCAATATCAATGAATGGGTCTACTTTCATACATAAGGCGCATCGGATTATAAAGCGCATTCAGCGAAACAAAACAGTCAGATAAGTCAAACTTTATTCAACTCATTCACAATAACTCTCAACATTGTTCAGTTGTAACATAAAATACAAAACAATACACTCACTTTTTCAGTTCATTCCTCTTCCACAAATCCATCAAATTCTTCATCCTCAGTTCTGAGGTAAACAGTTGGGCGATTTCAGCATCAAGCATGCCCGGATCTCTCTCGTCATTATCAGTCAGTGATCTTCATGTCACGTGCTACCGCTGTTGCCTTGAGTCGAATAGAGACTGTAGAGACGCTTCTACCTGCTGTTCTCTGTTCAATAACCCACTGTTCAAGTTTGTCCTCTAACTGTGGCCATCTCGCTTTGTTCCCTCGGAAACTCTGTTTGGTCTTCTTTACTTGGCGCAGGTCATCTTCTTGCTTCCTCCACTTCCGCACCATTGATTCATTAATGTTGAATTCTCTCGCAGCTGCTCTGTTCCCATGTTCTACTGCGTGCCTGATAGCCTTGAGTTTGAAATCCGCTTCGTAAGCATGTCTCTTAACAGGTGCCA
>VUQS01000035.1:0-18490 GCA_015108495.1 Heterochromis multidens | reverse complement strand
GAGAAAAAAAAAAAAAAAAAAAAAAAAAAAAAAAAAAAAAAAAAAAAAAAAAAATATATTTTTTTTTTTTTGGTGGGGGGGGGGGGGGGGGTAAATATTTTAATATTTGCTGACAACAAATGTAGTATGTTAATAATGGATGACTTAGAATTATCAAACAATATCAAATGGCACATTTTTCTTCCATTTGGAAACATAAATATGTTACGGGTACATATTTCCAGAGACAAAAATAATACCAGATCACAATGAAGCATAAAAGTAGGTGCTTCATTGTCAGAGGAGCATATCAGTTTCTATGTTTGGAGCACATCAGCATGACAAATCTAAACACACGTGTGCTGTGATTGGACACGGACAGCAGGGCTGCGGGTGCTCAGGTACTTTATGGAGGAAGTGGAAACCTTCTTTTTCTGCCAGCGCTGCCTTCCACTGTCTATTCTCAGGGTAAATTACAGAGGGCATGGCGCTTACAGGTTAGTTTACTATCTCCGGCCCCTCTACCTCTCTTCTGCTTAGTGTTAAGCTAGGTGAACACAATGGGTTTCATTGAAGATCTGCCAGCTGTTCCACTCATATCGGCCCTGAAAATCCTGCCAAGGACATTCGTCACCCTAACACCCTCACGTGTGCCTATAGATGTAGAGCAAGCTCTGTTTAGTGTGACAGATGTCAGCTTCGCTGTTCCAAACCCATACTTTCCTTCAATTAGTAATGGTCAGGTGTCAGTTTGCAATGCTTTAGAAGGTCTTTCTCAGAGGATACATGATCAGCAAAGACAGAAAAGCCCTTCACTGGTGCAAAGGACTTCCTATGACATTGTTGAAAGATTTAGTAAGAATTACAACTTCCTGTCTGCAAGGAGGAAGATCTGAGGCCATGGCTTAAGGTGGATGCAGTAAGGGCTTTTGGTCTTTATGGAACTGACCCTACTTAGAGAAACCAGAGTCAGTTTATGTTCAGTTTCTGATTATTTTGTTCAACTTTTATAATCTTTTCAGGGTACGTCTGTGAAGTCTGCAAAGAAACCATCAAAGAGCAGAATTTAATTCCTACCAGAAACCCAAGCCTCTATAGCCATGCACAATCAGTACCATCTCATTTAACTTTAACTACTGTACGCTCCTTGCATTAATGAAGCAGTGTAACCAGCCCTCCACCGAGCACACCTTCCACCCTCTGTCACCCTCTCAGGCAATCAGGTTAAATGGACTAATCCCAACAATGAAAACAGAGGCACAGAAAATGGGTGCATTCTGTGGCCTAACAAAGTACCCCTGCAACAGGAGACACCAGATCCAGTTAAGGTGTTCCTCCTGTAACACTCACATAGAGCGTGGTGTCTTTTTTCTCTACATCTACATGAAAATTCAACTACGGCTAGAAAGGCTTAAAGTTGGGTTTTCTCAGATTTAAAGAATTTCCAGACATTTGCAGAAACGTAAATGAGTATGTACAAAAAGACATGGCTGTGAATACATTTTTGAATAAATGTTTCATAAAGATTTAGAGATAACAACAGAAAAAAACATTTGAAAACACAAAATTCTGAGAAGTTAAGTGAAAGTAATTTATTCCTTTAAGCTTTTAATTTATCTTAACATTATTATTAATAAGATGATGGTTTCACTTTATAAACAAATGGTTATTTGTAATTATGTACTGTGCTGATAGTAAAACAGATAACAGAAAAAAAGACAAAACATATAGTTTACCTTGTTATATCTAAACCAGCACCATTTTTTTTCAGCTATGTGAGGTCATGATGGGCAAAACACAAGAGAATATACATACACATACACACACACATGCACACATTAATGCCTACATTATGTTGTAGGTGATAAAGCAAGTTAAAGCAAGTTCTAATAGTGAATTTATTTAACCCAGAGAGGCCTGAAAGTAGCAGAACATGTAACACCCCATTAATTACAGCACAGTGGAGGCTTTGACAGGACACAATTTTACCTACTGTTTGCTCATGATGCAGAGCTGAGCCAGCCGTTCGAGGTGCTGTGCCTGGGAGGCCTGCTCCGAAAGTTCCTCTGGGGTTGTCCATCCCGCAGAGCCCAGCGTAGCCTCCTCTTGAGGCCCTGTTACACAAACACAGGGCATGGAATCACAGCCAACCTGACAACGCAACACTCTTTCGAGCTAACCTTGCTCCTCACTACTCTTCTCTTCCACTGAAGAGTTTAAAAAATAAACCCCCAAATGGCTGGTATCTGGCTGTATCAACCTGTCTGGAACTGCTGTGGACTTGAAGCCGGAACAATAAAGAGGAGCCAACTGAGGACTGGAGACAAGAGAGATAAGGGCAGGAGAGCAGATAAGGGAGTCAAACAACACACTCGCCACGCCCCCTAGAGCACTGAGACGCACACAGAGTGACACACCACTAACAGTATGCAAGTACTACAAGTACTGTACACACCAAGAACACACATAGATAAGCAAGATGTTTGGCTTGTAATCCATGCCACATCCAAATGCAAATAAATCATTGTAATTGGTAAAGACTTGAGTTTGCATTACAAAACCGACCCAGAGAAAAGGGCACATTTGTGAAAGACACTGGGGAGGAAAAGAAAGCTGTAAGCTGTAGCTATAGTGTCAGCTCTGCCCCCAGAGAAGTCCAACATTCAATCTGAGTGAGTGCTGAATCAGGGGCTTCAATATTCTGTAGTGACACACAGCTCGTAA
Source organism: Heterochromis multidens (assembly GCA_015108495.1). NCBI lineage: Eukaryota > Metazoa > Chordata > Actinopteri > Cichliformes > Cichlidae > Heterochromis > Heterochromis multidens. The sequence continues at coordinate 15,787 of VUQS01000035.1, read as the reverse complement.
TGAGAAAGTGTGGCCATTTGTCTTCTACTCCATCCCCGATCTCCTCCACTGTGCCCATGCTACACTGCGCTGCTGCCTCAGCAGCAGACAGAGAGGCAGACGTCTGGAGCAGCAGCAGGTGATGAATGAGTGGCCTTGTCATGAATGCTCGCATAAAGCTCCACCAGGTATATTTTAAACAAAGATGGAGTTGGGTAAAATGCAATGTTATCTCACATTGCCTTAACAACCAAAAAAAGAGGGGTGCATTTCTTGATTTTTACAAAAATAAAATTATGTTTATTTACCAAAAGTTAAGAAAAAAATGGTGATGTGATAATTAATTGTTTTAATCACCAGAGAAATGCCTTTAAAGTAACTGATCCAGTCAAATCCAAGTAAACCACTTGTTTATTTTAGCATTCATTCAAGCAAGCATTCTTCAATTATACTGAGTTATGAACAAACTTGATGACAACTTTTGTGTAGTGACTATATAAAACTCTCCGAAAAGGTTTAGCAAGTCACTGGAAACAACCCACTGAAAGAGCAGCATATTTATTTTACATGTGAGTACTGCCAGATGACGTGTTTTTCGGAGAAAAAAATCATGAGGACATGCCAAAGCCAAACACAGATTCAAAGTTCATACTGTATAGGACATGTTATGTGTTTTCACATATATTCCCAGAAGTATTCCTTGATAGCATAATTTGAAAAGTACTTGCCTGTGCTCCCCTGAAGAGCGGTGAGCTCGATCAGTGCCACTTCATAGAACATTTTTTCAGCCTGGATGAACTGGAGGGCCTTCCCATCTGTTTATATGGGTGAAGGATCAGTCTCGGATATCAGTGGGATTACAGACAGTTGCTGAAGTTAAAAACAGCCTTTGCTGCCCACCTCATAGACAACACACCTTTTTCACCTCACGTGTGAACAAACCTATGGGCAGACACAACATTCGGTACTCCAACACACACTGTAGTTCAGAGGTCAGTCACTTTTCTGTCAGTGCCTGCTGTTTTTGTGGTTTAGTTAGCCAAAACATTTCAGACATTCAGTCTTATAATATAAACATATCACATTAAAACTCATATCTCTATTGTATTAAATTCCTGTGTCATTTTGCTTTGTCTAAATGATTTGTACACAGTGTTTTAGACTGATCTGATTTAGCAGTTTTTTTGTTTCCATGAAAAGACTCTCTATTTTAAGCATCCTAAAAATAGCTCACTTGAAACATTCTGTGTGCTTGGCTTTCGTTCCACTGTAAAATGACACCATTGATGTTTGTCAGGTGAGTTTAAAGACCAATTGGGATGGAGAAGGCTTAAAATAAACGCAGCTGTGCCTGTTTAAATGTCCTACTTAACACTAGATTTCTCATGTGTTCCTCTTTTCGTCGCTCCTCTGACGCTACATGCCAGTAAATGCTTGTAGTAATATAGTGTAATATAACAAAACTGAATATCTAGAACTTTTTTAATGGTTGGTTTCCACTTGCGACAAACTATTAAGCTTGGAGCTTACAACCACAACAACTGGTTGTGCTGCACACTAATGAAAGAACATGTAAGCCAAGCCATATACAGTACTGTGCAAAAGTCTCAAGCCTCCCCTCATTTCTTTATATTTTGTTTCCAAGGAGCCAGACTTGCTTGTAATTTTTTAAAAGTGGTCTCAAGTAATAATTCTCCAGGCTTTCTGAAAGTCTTTCAAAGTCCTTCTTTGGACATTTGCTGCTCTTCACTTATTTCCAGTCCTTGTGCCTGACCATTTTTAGAGGAATGTTTTTTTGTTTGTTAAGCCACTTAACACTGAAGTTTGAATCATTCAAGCATAAAAAGGGCATCTAGATTTAGATCCACTGTGCAATATAATCTGGAAGCACGTCTGTACAATAAATCACTGCACCTATTTCCCATTTTCCTAGCAATGAGGGAAATGAGGGGTAGCTTAAGACTTTTGCACAGTACTGTATTTGCCAGAAAGACAAATATCCAGTACAATTAAAATCCTCAACAAAATGAAAGAACAGTTATTAAATAGACAGAGAAAAGATGCAAGAAAATGTGTACTCCTGATTAGTAACAAGATGAGGGATGGTGAGGGATGAATTTTGAAATGCTTTTAGAGGAAGTGCTTTTAAATAATTTAATCTGTTGTACAGTAGGAAATAACACAGCAACCTATCCTGAAAACCAAGCATTTTTATAGGTCACTGGAAAAGGATTATTGTTGTAGTGTTTTGGTTTGATCACATTTTTGAGCAAATCTTGAGCTCTATTACAAGATAGTTGGAAATACCTGTCATAGCTCCTGGGAGTCACCTGGCAGTGAGGGGAATAAGAACATTTCTAGTTGGACCATCTGTGATGGAGGATGAGGGGAACAACCATCATCAAAGGTCACAACACTACTTCTGTCTGCTATTTTTAGTCAGCCTGGACCACAGCAATGCAACAACAGGAACCTCACACAATGCTCTCCTGGGAATGACCTCCATTCTCTCATCCACTCACACACACTCACACACACTCCCTGAAACTGTAATTGGACTACACTCCAAAACTCTGGCACCTTCAAAGGCATCTGATCACACGTGCAGTGACCTCAAGTGCACAACCTATTTTAGTAGGTAGGAAACTGGAATTTCCTGTGGAATGATACAGATATATAACCTCAACCGTGACTAATTGTGATACTTCGTTTAGTTAAAGTTCCTACTATTTCTTTATTGTACTTTAAAAATCTGAAGTCAGGATATAACTGGATCTGGATCAGATATCCACCCTTATTTGAGGTTAAAGTTTGTATGTATGGCTCAGTATTCTTTCCAAGAAACACATATCAGTAACACTCACAAGGCAAAAGAGCTTTTGGCTTTGAATGAAGGTCATTTGTGGACACTGCCAGCTCTGATAACACTACATCAAGCCTTAAGCAGTCATTGCACTGCCACTATGACTATCAAGTGCACCTAATATAGTGTTTTCTGGGCTAAAGCCAGCACAGCAGCAAGAAACCAATACCGATAAATGTAGATTGGTTTCCTTATCATGCTTTTGGTTAGGAATAACATATGAGAAGATGCTGCCAATCCTGTTCTCATACAACATTTGCGTGACACTAAAAAGTTCCCACATCCTGCTCCCAGTTTGAGCAGACCCTTCACCTCACCTCCCCAGAGGGTATTCACAAATGCACCACAACATCACTGCTTCAGCTTCTGTGATTACCATGAGAAACACCAAAAGAACTGAACAGTTGGAAGCAATTTAAATGGATAGTTAAATCTTTTTAAACAATGAAGCATTATGGTTGCGATTATGTTTTTGTGACTAAAATAAAAAAACAACACGTTTTTTAAAAATTATTATGCAAACTATTCCAGTCTGTATCTGACCTACAATGCTTGTAAACTAATATTAAACCAAAATAATATGCTTCACAAAATAAATTACCAAAATTTGACATGACACAACACTTTACTCTTACTGATTTAAGGAAAGAGTGTATTGTATGTTAAAAAATGTAACCCCATCTTGGACAACCCTTGTAAGTAGATACCTTTCCATGCTGAGAGGGGCAAACTATGATAGCTATTGACAAAGTGAAGCTAAGCAAATTGACCTATTTTGGAAAATTGACAGTGAGAGGTAGAGCCCTGCTGAGGTAGATAACCTGAGCTGGCAAGCAAAGTGTTGGAGTGTCTCAGTAACAGAGAGAGGAGCCATGGAGGTAATATATCCCGAAACATAACACCTCTCTATTATCTCTCTGCCCTTTATAGCTATAGTTTATAGAAGCAGTGAAGTGGCAATGCACAGGCTAGTCAGTGCAGATACAGGTTAATTAGTGCTTTCCCACTCTGTTGTGTGGAGATAAGAGCCTACAAATCCTCTTAAGAGACAGACACACAACCTGCGCTACACACAAAACATGTGGCATTTGGGGACAAATGAACTCGCCCAAAGACTTCCCCTCATCCTCTCTACTTTACATTGTGTTCTATAAAAGGTCTACACAGTCTGTTGTGGTGGAATTTTCTAAGCCTGCCTCAGTGACAATCCTTTACACATCAGGTTTACAGAGCCAAACAGCTAGTTTTATAGTTAGCTGCTTGCTAGAGGCTTATAAGACAGGGACAGTAAAAGTGTCAGATGGAAAGCACAGACTGGCTTTTCCTCATTTTGTCAGAAAAGGATACAATTCTTTTCAGTGATGAAGAGTTCTGCAATCTGTAAAGCATAAAAAAACAACCAAGGGACATGGTTAAATATTAAATAATTCAGTTCCAACATCACAGACGGGTATGCGTATGCATGATGTCATGAGCTGTCAAAACAAATAATTGTGCTCCCCTCACAGCACTGTTGGTCTGGTCAACATCATGCCATGCATTCCAAAGTTCTGGAGTAAAGGCTATGTTTTGACATCAGGGACATTCCTTCAGGCGCTAGTAAAGAGAGTTAAAACTGTACATCTACCTTTGTGGGAGGGTCTTCTAAGGCAACCCCAGTGTTTAATCTGCTAAGACTTTGGCCTTGGCTGCACAGAGCCCAAACACAATGCCTCTGATTTCAAGCGTAGCCCACACACAATGGGAAAAACATTAACTGGATACTACACTATTACTATAGACTAACAGTGCCACTGTTTCTACAGCCTATATTAGGTTTGAATTCAGCACCTCTAATAGCAGCATGCACATCATCAGTTCAACTGGGACTAAACGATCTTACGGTGTCAACACAGAGACACATGATGGACTGTGCTGTCAGATTTGACATTGAAAATGTTGAATGTGTCCTGTGTGCTGTGGTGTGTGGTAATTTATGACGCTCAAAAGGAGAAGTGATGCAAATGTGTCTGTACAGCTGTGCAAATACATGCTGGAGCAGAAAATCTGTGGATGTATATAACACATATGTGCATTCATGCTGGCATGTGCAGAAGACAAATAAAGACATACAGAAAGAGTCTGTGTGTGGTTGTGTGAGACTGTGTGGGTGTGAGTATACCCAGTTCCCATCTGGCTCACCTGGTGTAAGCAGTTGGGCAGAGAGGTGAAGCTCTGCACATGAGTCAGTCCCAGCAGGCAGCTGAGGAAGCAGTGGAGGGCGGCCTGGTACTCCCCCTGCTGCTGGAGCTGCTGTCCCAGCTCAAACAGGCCCTCCCTCCCTCCGTTCAGCATCCCCAGTCCCAGCCAGAGTCAGCGCTGCCTCCCATCAGAGCTCCACCAGCTGAGGACAAACGTTCCTCCCTTTACCAGTCTACTGAAGCACCACAGGTAGAAAGAAGCAGCCACACAGTGAAATTTTTTCAAAATGCTGCTGCTCACATGAATAAAAACAGGAATGTGGCAGGAGGAGGAGGGAGCAGTGCAGCTTCCTCTCAGTCTCGTCTGTGCACAGTAAGTCAAGGACAGGTTGTAAGGAGCAGTCATAGGGAGCACTGGCGACTCACACAGAAAAGATCCATTCCCCTCCCTCCTTCTAGGCTGCACCAGGAAAGGAGGACAGAGGAAGTTGGAGAGTATTTGCTGTTTGAGTGGCAGCGCTCTCAACCAATCCCTGCTCTAAACATGTACAGTAGCTCTGCCAGAGTCTGCTGAGCACACTGAGTCTCTCTCCAATCCTTGAACAGGGAAACTGGAAAGGTATATGTTTTGATGATGAAAAGCAAACATAGTAGCACATGTATATTATATACTGTAGCTCTAAATATTTCATACAATTAGATCCACTTTTGTTATGACCTTATTTTCTCTGATACTGTGCTGTGTGCAGTACATTATGCATATTTACAGTGTGAGAAAAAAACAGAAACAAAAAAACAGTCTTACTGCCCTGCTCATGATTTATAAATGAGACATGCATAAGAGTTATGCACCAAATGCTTTTTTGAAATATAGTGCAACCAAACTAAATTCTGTAAAGTAAACAAAACCACAGATGAAAACACAGGATCATTAGAAATAGCCAAGTAAGAGAAAACACTCACTATCCAAACAAGGACAACAAATATTTATTCAGGAGGAGCGCGTCCTACGGATGTTTGCTCACTTACCTTAACACTCAACATTAATGGGAGCCCATCCTGTGTCAAGGGAAATAGACTGGAAGTAGAGGTGAAGAGATATATCCATATCTTGATCACCGGATGATGTAGAAGATCATGACTCTGAGAGCAGCACGCCTACCATCGCTCCATTTGGGCATAAGCTTGGCAGCAGGAGGAAATGAATGGTGTAAAACAAAGCAAATGGGCAGAGTCAGTCTCCATTAGTGTCCAAAGAACCTTGCTAAGCAAGATGGGATTTTAATGGTTAGTAAAGCTGGGGGATGGGAGATCAGAAGGCATTAAACTTGCACTTCAGGTCAGGTGTTGAACTGTGAACAGTGCACAGTGCACATTTAGCTATAAGCTGTGAGGTGACATTATGCCGATGCAGGCCAACTTATCTCCTTTCTGTGCAGAGACCTAGGTAAAACAGACAAGTCATTGTGCTTACTTTACTATGCAGCTAGATAGCCAGAATGCAGCTAGACAGTAAGCAAAGCTTCTGAAATGACTGAGGTGGAAGGCCACTGGCAGAGAGTGTGCGGCTCCATTTCATCATGACAGGCCAGTCAAACCGAAGAGACACACTCAGCTGTGAGGAGACTGGATCTTCATCTCTTGGGGCAACTATACAACTGGAAGCCCACCAAAACCATGGAGTGCAACCCTTTCAAAAATACAGTGTTTTTCTAATCCTGAAAAAACTCCATCATCATTAAAATTTTCTGTTGCAGTAATGCTAAGCTTTCCCACAGAAAAAGAGTTCGATTATCTGAAAGCTCCCAACCAAAGGAATGTCCACTACTTTGAAATCAGTTGATGAAAGAAAGAATATGTGAGCAGCTGATGCTCTTGAAATACTTTATAAAACTGACAAGCTATAAAATGTAAAACACCATAAAACTGGTATATAAAGGTTTCAAGGTTGATGTCATAAACAAGAAGCTCCCACTTCTGTATACAATGCTATGTGATGTCTGTCCTTTTACTGTCTTGCATTTTGTATGTTGGCTCACTATCACACTGCCATACTGGGAAACTGTTGGACAATTAACTCTTTTATTCATATCCTGCTCCAAACAACTTTTTGTACATATGCTGGCAATCATTTTGACATAGATATTGACTGATGTTCACTATTCTATAGGGTGAGAATGGAAATATACCTGTTATTGGAATATTGATTGCCTGTCCTGTGGAGTTGGTAGACATATACATCAGTATGATCAGTAAACACAGCCCCACTGCCCAGGGACACCAATACACCACACTAATGTAAAGAGATGGTGAGCAGACCCTTCAGCCGACTGCAGAGTGGAATGAAACTGTCATTCACAGATATAAATTTAACATCAGCAGGTTATTGCAGAGCGATAAACTTCGGTATATTAAATTAGTGTTAATGGTTTGTGTAATGCACATTTGCAGTGCTTTGCAGCACTCCCTCAGTACATAAGTATGTAATTTGGTATGAAATAATGAACTTTACTGTTAATTATCAGCAGGTTAAAATCAATGCATCCTTTATTTTAATTCTGGAAACCTACTCAGTCTTAGTTTTCCTGGCTCATGCATACTTATACTTTCCGCTGTGACTTAAATTATAGTAAGTCACTTACTATAATAAGAAAAATCTTGCATGATTTAATAAAATATTTGTTAGATTAATGCATTTTGCTTTGTCCAGTAGGTTTGCAGGGGAACATTGCTTCTCTTGCACATGACCCTACATCAGCATATACTATTTATATTTCTTGCATTGTGCACATACAGCCACTCTATGCAATTTTGCTATAGCCTAGAGGTCTCCAATATGGAATATTTTCCTCTGTATGAGTGACAGCAGCTACATCCCAAGCTACAGTATGCCAACTCCAAAGATATGAAGAGAAAACTAAGTATTCTTCTTGACACAAGGCGGCCAAGATATCCCGCAGGACTGCAAGCTTGCACAAAACACCACATGCAATATGAAACCTTGCATCCCTTTTTAAAGATATAAATATTATGTGCCTGTTCTAGATGTTTGAATCCATCCACTTTCGTCCTGCTGCAGCTGCATCCCTTAAAGATTCAGGCTCTGGCAGTTTAATAGGCTTGGTCCTGACACCCCCAGCTACTGAAAGGCAGTTTATGACCTCCATGTAATCAGCAGTAAACGCTGCCACCATCTGTCTCTTTTTACTCAATTATCTGACCCAGTGACTTTTACTGACAAACACTGTCCAGGTAAACACAGTAACGCAAATCCCCCTGCAAAGATTCTGACACATCTATAGATCATTTAACACAGATTTCTTTTCGATCAGGTCTCACTCCAACTGTGCTTTGCAACAAAGGGCAACATTCATTTATGAGCAGAAAACTATGAAGTATGGCTGTGACATAATCTCTAAAACAATCATAACTGGTTATTGTGAAAAAGTCACACATGCTACACATTCAGTCATGACTAATAATATATAGCTTTATCTTAAATTCTTAATGAAAACAACCACTTAACTGGGTTTATAATGACTCATCTCTGTCGCAATGTATTAAAATCATTTCATTAAGAATTCTTGGTTAAAAAGAATGCCTCATATGGCATCTCTGGTGAGCTCATTATCTTTTGCTCTACTCTTGCAACCCCTAGTGGACAATCCAAGGATGTAAAGTGATCTGACATGCTGAGCACACATGGTCTGATGAAGCTGTGCAGAAAAGGGTGATCATATTTCCTCAAATCTAGATCTAGATCTAGAAGATTTAAGGAAATCTACACATATTTTTACAATGTGAGTGATCCCTGCTGCCTTTCTCTCTCTCTCTCTCTCTCTCTCTCTCTCTCTCTCTCATATTTTCAGTCAAACAGCAGAAAAAAAAAACAAAAAACCCCCCAAAACATTCCAATATTTATATAATAATATAAGGCATAAGATGTCTTTATTCATTGGTCTTTTTACAACACCACTCTATAGTAAACAAAAATCTGAGCCAGGAGAAATGTGTGCAATCATCTGAAGGCACACATGTCTCCTGGCCCTCCTTGTATATTCACAGCCCACAGCATCTGTCTGCAAAAAGAAAAAGTGAAGATTTGTTTTGTCTGTGTGGGAGGTAAATTACTGACAACAGCTAGTGACAGAAGACTAAATTTATTTCTTAATAAACTAAAGTGACACTGCAATTCACATGTGGCAACAACTATGATGTGACTGCTGGCTGTTTGAGATGTCATCAACTCCCACTTGTTCTGTCTAATAAGGATTCCTGATCTATCACATATAGGAACATGGTTTTCCTGAAAGCAGTCTCTCTCTTTTTCTCTGTACACTTTTGTCTTAGCTCTCTTAAATACTTACAAAACATGATGTCAGAGGATGAGACAGGAGTAATGGTACTCACAGCTTACTCATTCTAACTGGGATATAATGATGCAGACAATCACAGGATCTCTGCCACACTTCATTAACATAGCTTTAATTCATACCCACTGTTTGAGGCTGCATAGACATACTGTTTACAGTGCCTCAACCAACAAGCACTTAAGCATTTTAAGCATTTTGCTACACCAACATAATTCAGAGCTGTGCTGGGCATGCTACAGTCTGTGAAGAATTCCAAACAGACTACATGCCACCTGTCAGTAAGCATTAACAAGTCACCTGCAGCCTCGCTGGTCTTGTTTCTGCTTGTCATTTAATCATTTTTCAGTGTGCCATGTTCCCCCTCTCTTCCTGCATAATCATGCAGGTGTGGGGTATTCCATCAAAGTGCTTGTATTTGGATGTTTTCTCCTCTTAAGGGTGACTGAATGGGAAAAAATAATGGTGAGGTCTGGGAGGCTTTCATGGCAACACTTTAATCCAATGATTTTCCCAACATGAGACATGCGAGAGGAGCACTTGAGCACAGATAAGAGTCTAAACATGAATCTGGGATCCCAACGGGGAGACTACAGAGTAGCAGTGGCTGTATTACTGTAGCTGTGTTCAGTTTTCTCCAATAGAAGTATAAACTGAGTCAGAAAGAATGACTTAATAGTGAAACCAAAACCAGTGTGTGATAATACATTGTGAACATCCTTACTGAAGGATCAGTTTCTATATGCATATTATAGAAAGTCGGTTACAGTGGAACTAAAAAGGCACTCTGAGAGGGCCAATTTGTGATCTGGAAATGCAAAAAATTAATGGCTTGGTTTTGTTCCATTTCTCCACTAAGATTTATTAAAATTGGCGAGGCAGTAAAAACAAAATGTGTATTTGAAATGTGTATTTGAAATGTGTATTTTAACCTCTTCTGTATTTAAAAAAAAAAAATCAGAACAGGAGGACGACATCAACTCAGAAGAACTCCTGTGTTTTAATATAGAGCTGAGGAAACTTTAATTTGGTGAGCTCCTCGTGTATGATTTATCTTATCCAAAGGAATAGGAGCAACAAACATCTCACAGCTTAAAGGAATGCCAATAATGAAGTAAAGGGTTAAGTGTTCCCACACCGACTGACCCACAGCTTTGACCATGACCGTGTGATGCTGCTGCCACAAGAGGAGCTCAGCGTCATGGTCAATCAACCACTGATACAGGCAGCTCCAGAGACACACTCCTCACTTCATCTAGAATAGGGGGTTGTTATAGAAGGGCAGAGAAGGCGAGTGACCAGCAGGGAGTGACCAAACACAGTAAATGTTTATGTGTCATTATTCATCCTTCAAGAGAAGCGCTCCACTTTCAATCCCGACTTCCCTTTTATTGTAGTCCATTCAAAACTGGAATAAAAGGCCTTTAAATTTAATTGGTTGGAAAATTTGGTCATTTTGTTTTTGGTGGCAAACTGGTGCTACTGTACATACTTAATCCAGGGCATTTCTAGCCATTTTACATGTGAGTGGTTTAGAAAGACTCAGGGAAATTGGCTCATCACTCAGTAGAGCTGTGAGATTTCTGCTGATGACATTTCCATTAACAACAGGGTATAATGTGTTTATAGATTCCCATTTTCTTGGCCCTTTAATTTCTCCCTCTGCAACACAATTTCTAACAGCTGCATGTGCGTGAGGATAGAGGACTTTATAGATTGTTCATACAATGGATCTATAGGCAGTGCTGACACAGCATTGTAATATGGCTGATATAGTCAACTACAAACATGCAGTGTTGTATTAATACAAAACCCCAGAGAATAAAAGATTTTATATTCTTGTACTCTTGAACCCGCCACTGGATGTACTAATGAAGATATTTTCAGATAATGATACTGAAATGATGAGATCATGATAAAAATTGATTTTCAAAATGTATGGAGGAACAAGAAGAAAATCACTAATGAAAGCTATTGAAACCAGACTTCCTGTTTCTGTTTTATTGCCCAGTTTTCAGCTGTTCTGGTATTAACAGACAGCTCCTGCCACATGATGTCCATTAATTGTCAGTATTTGATTTCTCAATGTCCAGCTCTGCTTATGGAGGGTAATTGGGTTTTGCAAGGCACTGATGACATGATCTTTTAATGGAATGGAGACAGCAGAATTTTTGATTTGGGAGCAGACTTGTAGACTTGAAAACTGTATTATTTGAGTCAGGATTATATGCAAAAATGATACGCTTTGACATAGATTTATGAGTGAAACAACAACTGCTACAGTGGTGTTAATTTAACATAAGAAAAGGAGGACCATTGGGATCATTGTCATGCTGAGAAATGAAGCTGTTGCCAGTCTGACAGCACTTTTCTGCATTCATAATTCCATCAATTGTACCATGATCTCTAACAACACTGGCTGAAATGCAGCCCCAAACCACGACAGAGCCTCTGTGGACACTCACTGTTGTACCTCTCTCCTGACCTCCTCTGTAAATACTGACGACAATTTACAATTTGGATTCATCACTCCATAAGACCTGTTGCCACTGATTTTCAGTCTAGTTCTCCTGTAATTTGCCATATATCTGCCTTTTATACTTATTTCCTTTCCTTAAAAATCTCTCAGGTCCTGTGTTAGGTCTTTGCTGGATTTTTTCCTATTTCTTAAGGATATGACTTTCAGATACTGTTCATCTGCTGTATATAGTTTTTCGGCCTGTCCTTCACAAGTTTTCAGCTAGGAGCTCTTTGGGAATCACCTTGTTGGTGCAAAAACACTATTTTATGCCCGTGAAACTGTAATCTTTGGCAACTTTTTGGAGATTCAACTAAAGAAATGGGAACAAATAGTGTGTTTTGTCAATAGGCTGCTAGTAACAAAGTGCCTAAAGATATAATTTAAAATGGGTTCTTTGCTCAGTTGTCAGTTATGTGTAGACACAACACTGGTTCATCCCTTGAGTTAGGTGCCTTTTTTATTCTTGAATGATTCATACATCAGCATTGAGTGGCTTAACAAACAAAAAAAAGAATTCCTCTGAAAACGCTCAGGTACAAGGACTGGACTGAAAATGAGTGAAAAAGCAGCCAATGTCCAAAGAACTGTCCAGAGAACTATTGCGCAAGGCCATTTAAAAAAAAATTACAAGAGTCTGGCTCCTTGGAATCAAAATATAAAGAAATGAGGGTAGTGGACTTTTTGCACAGTACTGTATAAAGCATTTTGTTCTACACAAAAAGTTGCCTTAATTTCCTTATTAATAATGCACTAAAACTGAAACGTATATTAATTGTGCATTATGTGGTGCTGGAATAACAGGCAAAATGAATTTCCGCTGGGAAAATTCACGAGCGCCAAATCAGCAGTCAACAGTCATTGGAGGGACTTCCCAACTTGGGAAACAAGACCATATAAGACAAGTGACGATTAGGAAATGCTGTATTTAAAGGATAGAAAAACTTGCCATGGCATGTACACAGGTAGTATTTATGTCTCTTTGAACTGCAACATAAAACAAAAAAAAAACAAAAAAAACTTTGGGAGATCTACACCTGATCTGCCCTGTGATGATTACACAATAATAATTAAATTGGTCACCGAAAACCAAGAGCTGCTGCTCCATGAACTGCTTATTTACAGAGTCATCAACCTCTGGACAATTTCATCATGGGAAATAAACAGCCAGGGTCACGTCCTTCACTGGTGAATTATGTCAACTCGTCCGTGAGGTACCACGTTAATAAAACATTCTGGCACAGAGACATAAAACTCGAATATTAGGTGCACACTCACACACAAACACCAACACTGTTTAGACTAGATCTGGCTAGACCGAGATCTAAATCTTTCAAGTCATTGCAAAATAATGGAAAAAGAAGCATGGGGTGAAATTTCAGTGCACCTAATTAACAGAATCCATTTGGGATGTGACATAATTTGGACTTTCAGTTAAATGACAAATAACTGGAAGCGTGTGCACTGCGCTCAAGTGTGCATACTGTACACAGACAGACTGAACTTGACAAAAAAACAAAACAACCCCAGAAAAAGCAACAAAAGTTACAAAAAGAAAATATTCAACCAAAAAACACTTAAAAAAAAAACAACCAACAGTAAAGAAGAGCAGACAACAAAAAGGGACGCCTTATGTGCCAATCACATTTATTTAATTATATGAAACAAAGCTAAAAAAAAATGCTGCCTCTTAGCTGTAGATTTCCCCAAGAATTTCTTTGTCCTATCCTAAAGCTAGTCCCTGCCCCATGTTGTAGGTTTTGATGCATGAATAAGGAGATAGATTAAAATAAAATTTGAACATAACTGCTTGTTGTTGAAATTAATCAGGTTATTTATTCAAAAGGGAATGACAGGAATCATCGACATGCCGATTTATAGCACCTCCTATATCTTAACTGAGCTGAATCTAAGCCTTGCTCCCTGCTCCAAACAAACACACCTTTTAAAAAAATGGTGTTTTAACTGTTTTCACATGGCTATGACGCCTGTAAAAAGCATGTCCACTAAAGACATTGTGTGTGGGTCTGGAACTCTCACGGGAAATCTAGTAGTTTGTTTGGCAGGAAACAGAAGGCGTAAACAAATGGAAGGCAGGGGAGGATTTACAGCTTCCCGATGCATACATCTCTGTGGTGGGACAATCCCACCTGCTCTGCCATGGCTCATTCTGACAGGCCGCAAAGAGGCAGTCATAGAGACTAACCTGCTGTGCCTGTGAGTGCTGCGATGTACTGCTGCTCTTGTGTTATACAATGCAGAGGTAAAATGTACTAAAACTGCAGAATTACCTTCCATGTAGTAAATTCAGCTGAGGAAAAGCATATGGCTATCTGGAAACAGCTGGTAGTGGATTTGTGCCAGCTATAAAAGTTGAAATAAATATCCACAGCAGCCTTTTAATTTGTGTAACATGCATTTTTGGGGGCATTCCTCAGGTTAAAAAGTAAGCAATTACCTTAGTTCAGCTGGCCATAGCAGTAATTGGCTTTAAAGCAATTTAGGATTCTTAATCGATCCCTTCTTACCTTCTTTCTTGTTCTTTACAGGACAGGAATGATGGGAACAGGTAGAAGGTTGTACCCTCTTTTGCTTTCAGAACTACCTTAATTCTTTGTGGCATATCTATATGTTTCTTTTTTCTTTATAAAGCAAACATATTACAGTGACAAAAGATAGATTGGCTTACTTATAATATTTTTTTCTGCAGGTCAGCATTATTAGATGTCTCAAATATAAAGCAAAATAATAATGCTAAACAACATGAGATGCACTGTGTATAATATGCATTGTGTTTCACATAAAATTAGTATGCAACCACTGATGCATTTAGTGTTTTATTGTATGTTCCCTTGACAATAAAGCCGGGTTACTGTATTGGATATAGGCAATGCATTACTGTAGGCTAATAAAATCCAAATTCATCTGCATGTTGACAGTTTCCCCTCCAGGAGAAGTGCACTGGGCATACTGTAAAAAAATCCATGATAATTATGTAGCAATATTGGTTTTATTGCTACAGGATGTATCCCAACCTCATGCTGCTTTCTGTAATTTTAATGTCTTGCTGCTGTATGATGAAGGGCAGAGTATGCATATACTCCTGAAGAAAACAGTAAAACCAATGAAAGAGTCAGCCTGTATGCTATTTGTTGATATACTATGTGGAAAGCCATGAACTCACATTAATGATTTAAACATTAGCTTCACTGATGTGACATACATAGCCTACTTGCATTTCTACATCCCTTTTCACAGTCACAGTCTAAACTGAAAGTTTCCACTATTATTTCCTATCAATCTGTCACTTTCAAAGCTCAATTTTAACAAAGTCCAGTGTTCAAACTCAATACATCTATTGTTTCTGCAAATTTGTTAGTAACATACATCTTTTATAGATATTACCCTTAAATTCAGCCTGATGTATTTAGTTTTTTTGGAATAGAAAATAAGGCAAAGAATCACAGCTAAGGTTTCAGAAGCTGTAGAATACTTGGGCATGCTGATGATTTGAGCCTCATGCTGACATGAGGTCGCTGAATACAGACGAACTATACAAAAAGGGGCAGAGCCGCCTCTTTTTGTTAAGGAAACTAAGATCTCTTGACATCTGCAGTAAAATGCTGCAGATGTTCTATCAGTCTGTGGTGGCAAGTGTGCTGTTCTATGCTGCAGTCTGCTGGGGAGGCAGCATCAGAAACAAGGATGCAAGGAGACTGGACAAACTAGTGAGGAAAGCTGGCTCTGTGATTGGAGCCAGACTGGACACACTGGGGGAGGTGATGGAAAGATGCACACTGAAGATGTTAGAAGCCATCCTGAACAACTTTGATCACCCACTTTATAACATCTTTATGGAACAAAAAAACATCAGTAC